>OU696595.1:2495794-2695794 GCA_916048095.2 Sacculina carcini
GACATCACGACCAAAACAGACAACATCTTCACCAACAACCGAACACGGTTGTTCGGCGTTCGGGTTACTCAGCAACAATGGCGCGATTGAAAAGAACGAAAATAGCATAGACAAAAAAACAACAGCTACACGTGGACGCAATATGAGACAAACACAGAGCGCAATAAATACTCATAAGAATCAAACATACACACAGTAAAATAAGAAATAAACACACATTTTCAGTAAAAAGATAATCAGGTAGAGATAGAAAAATTTATTACAGGACACGATGAAATACGTGAAGGCAAAAAACAAATACAAGCAAAAGATAAGTGTGCACTTTGAGCGGCTAAATTTTGGCATAGGGTGTAAGACAATGAGATGAGCGATCAAAATATTTAGAGAATAAGTATATGAGCAGAGATGAAGTGAAGGAGTGAAGTGAGGGAGATAGAAGGATATGATATGGAAGTGATTTATAAAAACGAGGGGTAAAAAGGTAAATGATTTTGTTGACCAGGAAGACTCACACAACGCTCTAGGACATTGTAGGGGACGTGAAATACGGGCGTTGGGATTTGAGACTCGAGATAACAAACGTACAAGATATTCAGGCTGATTGATGCCGTTCAGCAGTTTGAAAATAATACAGGAGAGACGGAAATTAATTCGCGGAATAATAGGTAACCAACGAAGATTGTACAAATGATGAGATGTATGAACACAAACAACGGGAGAGAGGACAAATCTACATTGATTGATCACCGTCTGAAATGGTTCCAAATAGCATTGCGGAGTGTTTAAATATATACAATACAATAATATATGCGAGGAAAAACCAGTGTTTTGATGAGCTTGATGGCAGACGCATGGTCGAGGAATGGACGTATGGGATACAGCGCTCGCAGAATAAGACGGCATGTACGTGTGACAGAACTAATATTATTGCTAAAGATGAGAGAGGAATCCACAATTACAACCAAGTTTCGCACTGACGAACGTAAAGGAAATGGAAGAGTAGGTGGAGTTAGACGAGGAGCGTGAAAAACCAAGAATTCAGTTTTAGAAGAATTTATCAGAAGACGACGAGATGGCAAACGGATGGGGAGTAGGATAGATAGGATGAGTAGGCAAACGGAAGGGGACATAGCAGTTGAATGTCGTCGGTATAGATACGAAAAGCCACATAATAACGTTTTAGAATAGGACACAGTGAGGACATATACAGGTTGAAAAGAGTGGGACCGAGAATTGAGCTTGAGGAACTCCTGAATTTAAAGGAACACGACCATAAACAACTGAGTTAAATTTAACGAATATAAGATCGACCTGAAAAATAGGAGCGCATGAGCGAAAACGCCGTGGAAGAGAGACCAAGATGCGATAAATCATCAAGCCAAATTTTGTGGTTTACTAAATCAAACACTGATGACATCCAACATAACAATTAGGACAGAATGGCAAAAGCACAATTGAGAGAACACAACGTCAACAACATATGTGAGAACAGAATCAGTCGAATGGAAAAATCGGAAGCCAGGCTGGTAAATACATAGAACATCGTTAATAAGAGGAGGAAATTGGGAGAAAATAACGGATTCTAATAACTTGGAGGTAAGATCGATAATTGAAACAGGACGATCATTTTTGACGATGGAAAAATCAAGTGTTGGGTTTTTCAAATTTGGGTAGACAATAACATGTTTTTTCAGGTATACAAGAACCATGAAGTAATGAGAGATTTACTATATACAAAAAATAGGGAGCGAACAGAGTAATCGAGTGAGAGAAGGCCTTAATATTCATAGGATCGGCGGGAGAGGCAGATATTTGTATTAATGAAAATAAGGCTAGGATATCAGAGAGGACGACATGAGTGAAGGAAGAGAGAGTAGTTGATGAAGTAGAGTGTGTGATATTGTGATGTGTAGTTGGAATGCTTTCATCTGTAGTTTTCACTTTGTTCCAGAAGAACGTTGCGAATTCAGAGGCAGTGATTGAACAGGTTGTAGATGTGGAACGACGGACGGAAATAGTGTTTAGAGTCGACCATAGCAGTTTCTGAGAGACCGAAAGTGAGGCCAGTTTAGATTTGTACTAAGAGCACTTAGCATCAGAGAGAGCAGCCAAATAAGCTGCACGAGACGAGCAGTAGGCGCACCAATTTGATTCCAATTCGATCTTGAGCGACGCCACAAACATTCAGACCGGCGTTGAAAGCGTTTCAAAGAGAGAAGTTCAGCATTAAAGCATGGAACGAGCCTGTATGTGCTGGAACGAGTTCTCAAAGAAAAAGGGTATCACTAATATCACACAGAACCATGGAAAAACAAGAATATACTTCGTCAGGTCGTAGTGAATAAAAGACATGAGAAGGTAGCCGATATGTAAAAATGACGAGAATACACCAGGATCAAAGTTTCTATGCGATCTGAATGAATAAAAAAAGCTATGATCCGAAAATGAGAAGCTATAAGCTATGATCCGAAAATGAGTGATCGTGAGGAAAAACTTCTTCTTTCGGTACAGTTAAGTCGATGGATAGAGTTGGCACAGGAAAAAGAAGCAAGTCAAGAATATGACCCGACGAATGAGTGGGGGAAGATATCGGAGAGCAAAGCGCATGAGAGTCAACGAAGGAACAAAACTGAGAGAAGTATGCATTAGAGGACAGGAAGTTTAAGTCACCAACGATTAGATATCTATTTGAGAATAATTTCGTGAAGTTCAGATAATTCATCAAAGAAGGCAGACGTAGTGCCTGGGTGATAGACAACAATTATGCAGAATTTAGGAGGAAAAGGTACGGACAATGCAAGGGCAATTAATTCAAAAGAATAAGCATATTTAAGATCAGGAATTAGCGAAAGGGACAGTGATTTAGCATAGATACAACCAACAGCACGGCCACGGGAGCAGATGAGGCTTAAACGAGACATGTGTAGAAAACCAAAACTACTAGGTATATGAGCAGCAAAAGAAGAGATGTCGGTATCAAAAAGTCAAATTTATGTTAGGCAAAGGACATCAATATTGTGTGATGAACTTTTTGTGATGTTGTGTGTATTGTGTGATCAACTCTGTGTGATGCTGTGTGTATTGTGTGATGAGCTTTATAACGACAAGACCTTATACTTGAAAAAGCGACGGTGAGCGAAGGAGAGCTAGAGAACGAACTCTGAAAAAGAGAGGTAGCAGTGAAGAAGAGACAATGTGGTTGTGGTACTCAGGCGCCACCGAAATGGCAGCCAGGGAATTATTAAAGGAGTAGAAACAGTGCCCTCACGAATGGCTGTTCTGTACGGCCAAAAACGACGGACATTTTGGTGAAAAAGCCGGATGATCGGCGGGGTGTCCATGATTGGAGCAGTTGATATCACCTCACTTTGTAGTGTTTGGACATGCGGAAGACATGTGGGGGCCAGCGCAGTGGGTCCATTTTGTGACCCAGTCCACTGCATCACGAACAGCGAACAACCCAGTATCTGTCATACATGCGACAGCAGCATAAGTGTACATACAGACGGTCGCCAGCAGCTCTGATCCGTTGGCGCACTTTCGGTGAGACTGTCAGCACTGCGTGGGAACAGCCCTGTTGCGGTTTGTTATAAATAACACCTTCAAATCCGCGTCAGGCCGCGAGAAATTCATTTTTCATCCGAAGTGAGGCAGCAGGCTTCTCCTGAGAGGATGGCGGAACGTTGATCAACGTGATTTTCGGAAGCAACATTTTTGGTTTGTTGACAATCGACACCAAGATCAGGGCTTCCATCCAATGATCTTACCGCTTTTGTTATTGCGTCCTTGGTAACACATTTTACCACCATGCCGCCGGATTTGGTGGCACGTGCCTGCGTCACTGGGACAGTGGAGAGGGCCGACTGCACCCGCTCGATCTTTACCGGCTCTTCACTCTTGCTCTTCAGCACAAGTGCGATGGAGCGGACGGTTGCCTGGCTGCGAACAGAAACAGAGGCAGGGAGCGCTCCGGCAGGTGATGGCTTGCTGTTGTTTATGTCGTCCAGCAGCGAAGTGCGAAATTCCGCCAGTCGGTTGGCGATGACCGCGGACACTGCCCTCAGGGAGGGGCGAGCGACGAAACGCACATAACTGTTCCTTACACACATGACAGAGCCAGAAAAGCCGATGTTTCCTGATGGCATTGAATGTCGGGTTGATCAGCTCAGCGCAATACACATGATGATAAAGAACACATCCCTCACACTCAATATACGTCGATGAGTCGATCGAGTCCCCACAGTGACAAGCACGCTGGCTGACAGAGGCACACATGGCCGCAAATAAGGCAAGATGGGCACAAAGATAACAGTCCAGTCCAGTAGTAGTCGTGGGATGCGCCTTGTCTTCGGCTCCCACTGTTGTTTCGTTGTCTTGTTTTCTCTTCTTTCTGTTCACTGCTTTGCTTGTTTTCAGTCCACTAATTTGCTTTTTTTCAGTCTGATTTCTTCTTATTTAGTCTGATTGTTGCTGGTTTTTTTCCTTTCACTCCACAGTGCTTTCATAAAGTCTTTTCTAATTTCTGTTTCTTGTGGCGTTAGCTCCTCAAATCCTAGTGTACTTTTCCGTTTTTCTCGGTTACTCTTTTCATTTATTTCGTTATAGAATGTGAATTTTACTCTGATGTTGTTATAATGTAAACATTCAGTTAGAAAATGCTCCAGAGTTTCTGTTTCACAATCACATACAGGGCACTTTGTACTCTTCCCTTGAAATCTGTTTCTCCAGTTAAGGTCTAATGTGTTTGTTCTTCCCCTCACTAGCAGCTTGGAGTTATAAGTGTTGTCGATCCATTGCTCTTCTTTTATGCTTCTTTTATGTTCCCGGTAGATTGTTAAGGTAGACTTGTTTTCCATATCCTCTAGCCAGTTCCTGGTGTCCCATTCTTTGACTTTTTTATAATGGTATCCTTCTTGTAATGCTGTATGTCTGTGATTCTGAGTTCTAAAGTATTCATGTATTTCCTTAGCGTTTTAATCCATGGACTTTTGCCTTCCTCATATTCCGCTTGAAACACTTTTCTTATAAGTTCATTTCTGTCCTCTTCCAACAGGCGTTTTGTGAATAAAATTTTAATCTTCATGTCCCTGGCCTTACTTGATGTAGCTCCAAGTTCTCCCCTCAGGGCGCTATTTGCTGTGTAGGTTGGTAGTTGTAGTATAGTCCGGTAAACTGAATTTTCAATAATTTGTAGGGTAGTTAGATCTTTTACCGTAAATTCCAGCAGTTCGGCTCCATATAGTACTGTGGCTAGTCCCAATCCTTTCCAGTAGCTCTTGCCAATCATTAGTCTGTTGCATCTTCTTGAGACAATGCTATACGTCATGTTTGACATTTTCATCGCCCTCTGCAGTCTCTCGGTCTTAAACTCGGCAAAACACTTCCTTTTGTTGGTGATCTTAAATCCCAAGTATTTTATGTTTGTTGTGACTTTGATGTTTTCTATATTTTTTTGTTCCTGCTGTTCATTAAAAATTAGTATGTTACTTTAATCTTTGTTGATGGTAAGTCCATATTCTCCAGCAATTTCTTGTATAAACCTAATGCATTCCGTAGCTTCTGGTATTGTTAGCTTCTGGTTCTGGTATAGCTTCTGGCACGGAACAAAACGAGGTGCAACCACTCACCAGGAAGGCAGGAACACGAATGATACATGCTGCCGTTGAGACTCACCAATAGCTTAGAATGTTTGTAGACATGCATGCAAGCAAACAGAGATATCAACGTAATAGAATCGCGATATACCGTGTATTTGAAATAAAAGAAATTGTAAACTTTGTTGCTAAAAATTTACACCACCTAACCACGCTTACAAATTGAAGGTTTTACAATCTAGCAATTAGCTACCTCTAGTTGGTTGAGCTTACCATTTACAGCGAATGTCATCCAAATAAATACACTCAGTGTCAGTAATGAAAAGGCGCGCATTTTAGCGACACCAACAGTAAAACTACGATATCATCGCTAGCAAGTTGGTATCGAGTCACAAACGTCAAATACAGTCGATTTCGTCTAATAAACAGGGCATGCAAGACCTAATTATTTTTGTCGTTCTTCATCGTCCCAGGTATACAAAACATCGATGGATTTCAGGCAAAATTTAATAATCGTTTCAAATATCGAACGTATATATTCAGTGAAAATATTGAAATATTCGAACGATGGATTGTTGAGTTAAAGTTATGTTCCCATATTGGAACACGACGACCAAAATGAACACAGCGACCAAAATTTACCTTATATTCTCGGCATGAAGCATAGCACATAATACAATCTGAATTTGGTTACATTTGATACAATCTGAATCAGCATAGCAAATGATACAATCTGAATTCTTATTGGTCAAATAAGTTGATTTATGTTGTTGCAATCCCCCTGGTCTGGCGAACGACACAATGGGGGACGACAACACAATATATTTACAAGAGATCACTTCATTCACAGTCGGATATTTACAGCGGCGGAAACAAAAATGAACAGCACAGCAAGATGGTTGATCGCACGAATGGGCGAACGCAAACGCGAGCAACATGGTGAGCAGCAGGGCAAGACAGCAGCAGGGTGGACTCTGTTGACTGTCTGCCAGGGAAGAGTGTGTGTGACAGCGTTATATACCGCGCTGGTGTGTGTGGCTGGAAACGTGTGTGTATGCGCGTATGTCATCGCCGGTGGTGTTCTGGGACACATATGGTCTGAACACACGGATGCCGAACAGGTGTTGTCCTCGATGGCTGCTTCATCCCTGTGAAGTTGAGGCCAGGCGGAGTGGGTGCGCGCTGCGTAGTGTTTGGCTTGGTGTATGTCCGTGTGTAAGGGACGTACACCTCCGGGACGCGTATCGCAGATGCGCTGGTAGGGTGTGTGTCTGTGGTGTATGGGCAAATGTTATTGAACTACATTTGCGCAGGCGCCACAATTTCTCGCAGAATGTCCAGCCTTTGCTTTACAAGCACATCCGATAATCCATGCGATTTGATACGGTGACTGTTTTTCACGATACTGGTGATCCATCCATGTACAACCGTTTCGTGGCAGCAAGAAGCACACGGTTTACATCCAAACAACATTCCCAGTGCATGGCTCCAATTCGTTGTCGTACCAAACAATTCCAACGTTTCTTTCTTCCGGCCACTGTGTCTACTTGGAACACGTTGAAGGAGGAGGCTTTCTCGCAGAACAATTTGAAGAAATTCAAGGCCAAAGTAAATGAAATGCTACTGAAAGAGCGGAATTGACTGTTGAGTCTTATTAATTGTATATTTATTCATATTTATTGTTATTTATTCATGCTTATTGTTATTTCTTTCTATTTATATATATTTATCCTTATTTCACTCTCTATTTATTACTATTTATTATTGGTTGTTGTTATTTATTAAATTATACTTTTACTCAGTGTTGGCTGTTGTTGTTTATTGAATCATATTTATTGTTGTTGCTGTTTATTGAATAATATTTATTTGTGTTGTTGTTACTTATTGAATAATATTTATATTTATTGTTGGATGTTTCTTATTGAATTGTAACGCTTAGACTCCAAAAGTATACAAACACCGGCCACGGCGTGTGTAGCAAAAACAAAAATGTAAATTATATTACAGACAGGCGCGCGTGGGCATCACCGCCCCACGTGCGCCTACAAGACGTCACACCACAATCGCACCACGAACAAGACTCCAAGCTCACACCGTGACACACGGGAGCACACACACACACACACACACACACGCACAGTCCTCACCAACCGCAACAACCAATCAGTGGCGAGCCGGTCAATCGCTCGCCGCCGCGGGACATGTATACTCGACAAACGCATAAACACACACACACACGCACACACACACACATACACACACACACACACACACCGAAACAACTGCACACACTCACCGACACAGCTATACATACTCGCTCACACACTCTCGCACGCAATATACAATTCAACTATACACGATCACACATAGACACACTAACACGTTCACGCACTCACAATCTTTCACACACACACACTCTCTCTCACTACACACGATTACACCACACCTCCACCTGTTTTTAAAGAAACATAAATCAACAAAAAAACGCGAACCAAGCAAACCAGTAAAAATGAACCAATAACCAAAATCTAATTAGACGACGGCCTCCACCAGATGCACACACCTTGGCTGCGGCGAAGCGCAACACGGCAGGCCCCAGCATCCTCCACGCTCCCGCCTCCGCCCGTGCTCTTCAGTGCTCCGCCGCAGCCTGCCGTCCTCTTCATCACCGGCTGCCGCGACAGGTCACAACACCTCGACCCCAGCACCCACCGTGCTCCCGCCGACACCCGTGCTATTCAGCACCCCGTCGCAGACAGCCGTGACTCCGCCGCACACGCAAGCCGCACCGTCGTCGTCGTTCGTCATTTCTCCTCCGGCTTCAGCAGTTCCTTTGCCTCACATGCCCTCCAGCATCAGCAGCCTCCACCAGCGATCTTCTATCTGCCCGGCGACGAGTCTAACACCAGTGCAGGCGGGACGACGAGCAACCCTCGGCCACAGCTACTCCGCTGCTTCCTGCCGGCACCATGCCCTCCTGCCGTCCCCCTGCGCACCAACCAGACACGCCGCCGAGCACATCCACCACTTCCTCCAGGCCGCTGCTAATACTGGAGGGCACTATCTCTGCTGCTGAAGCCGGGTCGCAGACAAAAAACCACTTCCAAACTAAAAGGCCGAAATAGCTTGTAGCAAAAACAAAAATGTAAATTATATTACAGACAGGCGCGCGTGGGCATCACCGCCCCACGCGCGCCTACAAGACGTCACACCACAATCGCACCACGAACAAGACTCCAAGCTCATACCGTGACACACGGGAGCACACACACGCACAGTCCTCACCAACCGCAACAACCAATCAGTGGCGAGCCGGTCAATCGCTCGCCGCCGCGGGACATGTATACTCGACAAACGCATAAACACACACACACACACACACACACACACACACACACACACACACACACACACACACACACACACACACACACACACACATACACACACACACACACACACACACACACACCGAAACAACTGCACACACTCACCGACACAGCTATACACACTCGCTCACACACTCTCGCACGCAATATACAATTCAACTATACACGATCACACATAGACACACTAACACGTTCACGCACTCACAATCTTTCACACACACACACTCTCTCTCACTACACACGATTACACCACAGCGTGGAACAGAATAAGAATGTATTGCATTTCCTGCGGGCTTATATAGGGTCGGTCAGGTCATGTCGTGTCATCAGTTGATTGGTCCACGTCAGCAGTAACACGGTCACACATACAGGACAAATCCGTCAATACACAAAGCGCGTAACATTACATTAATTTACAAACATTAATTAAGGCGATGATTCATAAAAACATAATATTCAAACGTAATTGAATTATATAATCACAAATCAATTCATAAAAAGAAAGAACAAACAACCGCAGCTCACACACTCTCGATGAGGGATGCCAATTGAGACCAATCTGGGTCACAAATTGTTGCATCTCACTATATAATCATATTTATTGTTCTTGATTGTTATTTATTACTTATTTATTAATATTTATTCTTATTTATTGATGGCTGTTATTTACTGAATCACATATTTATTGTTGATTGTTATTATTTATTGAGGAACGTGGGCGGAGTGACATTATGGATTGTTATCGGATGATGGTTTATTATTTATTGTTATTTATTTATTATTTTCTTTCCAACTCTCTTTCTAGACTTTTTTCTTTTCGAACTCTCTTTCTCTCTGAATCTTTTGGGCGCTTCCGGCACATGGGGCCACCTTAGGGTGATAATAGTGCTTGCACTCTTCCCATGCTACTGGATTTGCCTGTAATTAATAATAATAATAATAATAACCCGAAAGTCTGTTTTCAATTCCAGACACTTGAATCCCCACTTCAGGCACAAGCTCACTCCTTAAATTCCATCACTCAATTCGGCAACGTTTATGTGCGCGCTATCATCTGATTTTCGCAACCAACAACCGTCTTCAATGTGATTTCCATTCACAGTCACAACAACGCCAATATCGAGATTGCTTGAGGCTGTCCACACCACAGGCATTCCACCCAACACGGACCAAACTCCACACACCGGATCGTTAACAGCTACCTCCGCGGCTGTTTTTCTCAACGACTACGACAACGACGAGTATTTGCTATAGCGCCGGTAAAACACAAGCGCGAAAAACGGAAAACATCAATTGAGATAAAACGACAATTGTAAAGAATATGGGAGAAAAGAGCAGGTGAAAGAGAGAGAAGTCACAAAACAACCAAAATGGGTAAATAGCAAGCACAAGCACAAAGGGCACAGTTCCAAAAAATCAAGTGGTATGTTCGAACAATAAAATCGACAGAGAATTATTACAGAGAACATTCACAATAGAATAAATAAAACAGCAAGTAAGGAAAGGAAGCAGTAACTGTGCTCAAGACAGGGAAAAATAAATCAACAAGGAGAATTGAAGCAATCATGAAACGGAGAAATAGTTGAAACAATATCACAGAGAGGCGAAAGGAGAGGAAGAGTGAGAGACGGGATAAAATGAAATGTCAAAAAGGTACAGGCGAAGCCGACGGCGGAATGACCAAAATGTAGAGGCGCGGGTGATATGAGAGGGAAGAGAATTATACAAGCGAGGGGCGTAAAAGAAGAACGATTTAGAGGACCAGGAAGATTCGTTAGATGAACGAGGACAAGCGAGAGGAAGAGGGCGACGAGAAGAGTGTGAGTCAGTGGGAGACAAAAGATTAGCAAGAGAAGAAAGTTGATGAGGATCAGGCAGAAGCTTGTAAATGAGACAGCAAAGGCGAAAATGAATTCGTGGGATGATAGGAAGCCAGTGGAGTTGAAAAAGTAGGTGAGACGTGTGGCGAGAAAAGGTAGGATGAAAGACAAATCGACAAGATTCGTTGATCACACGCTGAAGGATTAAGAGATGAGAACGAGGAGCACTAAAGTAAAGCGAGTTGCAGTAGTCTAACCTGGGGAAAATGAGAGTATGAACAAGAGTGATGGCGGAATTTTTATCAAGATAGGGACGTATAGGGTAGAGAGAGCGCAGAATAAGACAAGTGCGAGCGACAGAAACGATATTGTCAAAGCAGGAGAGCGAAGAGGCAAAGATACAGCCGAGATTGCGAACAGTAGTTGAGATAGAAAATGGGAGAAGAGGAGGTGAAATGCGAGGTGGATGGAGGACGATGAACTCAGACTTAGAAGTATTCAAGTACAGCTGCCGAGAGGCGGCCCATGAGGAAATTTCAGAAAGTATATCAGAGAGAGGAGGGAGTATCAGGAGTGACAGGAATGAGGAATTGGATGTCATCGGCATATATTTTGAAAGTAATGGAATGTTTTCGAAGAACAAGGCAAAGAGAAGACATATAAAGATTGAATAATAGTGGGCCAAGGACGGAACCTTGGGGAATACCAGATCGAAGAGGGAAATGAGCAGAGGTAGAGGAATTGAAGTCAACTGAGTAAGTACGATCAGTGAGGTAAGATTTCAGAAGAGAAAGGGCGGAAGAAGATAGACCCAAACAGGAAAGATCACGAATAATAATAGGGTGACTAACAAGATCAAAAGCCGAGGACAGATCAAGTAATACCAAGAGGACAGATTGACGGTAGGAGAAGTGTGAAAGGGTGTCATTACACAAGGAAATCAGTACAGATTCAGTAGAGCGAGCAGAGCGGAAACCAGATTGACACGGGTCAAGGAATTTAGAGATGTAAGGAGAGAGTTGCAATGAAATAGCGGATTCAAGGAGTTTGGAGGGAAGATTGAGGAGAGATATAGGACGGTAATTGGTGAGAGCAGCGGGATCAAGAGTAGGTTTTTTATAATGGGTCGAACAATAGCATGTTTGCCTGGCAAGAAAACACCATGCAGAAAAGAAGAGTTGATAAGGTGGAGAAGATAAGGCACAAGAGAAGAAATAGACACAGAAATAGCTCGAAAATTAATTGAGTCCGAGGGAGAGTGGGATATCTTGATTGAAGACAAAAGGTGGAGAATGTCAGGAAGAGAGACAAAAGAAAATGAAGGAAAATATTCGGAAGTGCGAGTATGACAGAGGGAGGATCGGAAAGGAGGGATATTTGTAGCATTGTTGTTCGTACTCTTACAAAATACCGGACGAGTGCTGACGTACAGTGCTGTAGCGTTGCTGTAGTGTTGTAGCTGGAGTCACGAAGTCACGGCACCAAATGTAACATTGTTGTCTTCAGTCGTGATAGTTTAAGTGGAGCAGGCCTCTTGTCGTTGTGCGCCGCGATAACTCTTGTTGTGCCGATTCCAAACACAGTTGATGAAGAAACATTTTATTGCGTCGTGATATTATATCTAATGTTGCTGTTCCTAAATCTATCCGTCCTAATGTTATATCCAGTGATCTACCTATGTGCTCTCCCTCGTTTTATCCTCTGGTGTTGCTATACTCTGTTCCGTTCCATTCTCCCTCTGAACCTCTCCACTTCTCTACTGAATCTCCTCTACTGAATCTCCTCTACTGCTGCTGCCCAATCTCTCTATTCCTGCTGCTTCCCCATCTCTCTACTGCCGCTGCTCTTCTATATCCCACGAATGGTGAAAGCAATGTGCTTATATAGTGCTAGCTAGCGCCGCCTTCATTCTCCAGCTCCAAGTTGTGTAAGGCCTCATTAATCACGTACAGTTAAGTCACCACATTGCAACACGCCCGGCAACACGCACCTAGTCTTACACACTGGTGTGTGTGATATATGCGTGTGCACGTGCTGGCCTGCTTTCTCTTAATGTCTTGCAGTGTATGTGTGTGTGTCTACGTGTGTGAAACCAATGCTGTGTTCTGTATTCTAACATATTCTGGTGATGTATGCGTTTATGTGTGTGTGAGCGTGCGACCACTACTTTCTCGTTGCCTAACCTATTCTATCCTATCCTATGCCATATCTAATGCACAACATGCAATACACAATGTACAAAACAATAACCGATTACTAAATTGAGATATAAGAATAAAAGTTATATACACCACCGCATGAAATATAAACATTGTTACACCACAACGACCTCGCAGTTAGAGGCATTTCACTTTCACTATTTAGAGATTACCTGTGCGATAGATCCCAAATAGTCTCATTAAACAACGTATATTCCGAAAAAGAAACAGTAAAATACGGAGTACCGCAAGGATCTATTCTGGGGCCAACGTTGTTTCTTCTATATGTAAACGACATGTTTAAAGCAGTTACCTCCGGTAAGCTAGTAGTGTTTGCCGACGATACCAGCCTAGTTTGCTCTGGCGCTACGGTGAAAGAAGCCTTCGAAACTGCAAATAGTGAATTAAGGGCTCTAAATGACTGGCTTATACAAAACAAACTGTCGTTAAACACCAAAAAAACCAAATTTGTCTTGTTCTCGTCTCCAAGACTCAATGTTGATCCGGACGGCGAAATTATTATCAATAATACCAGCATATCCAGAGTCGAAACAATACATTTTCTTGGCGTGACACTCAATAGCAAGATATGCTGGAAAGATCACATCAATTGCACAGCAAGAAAAGTATCAAAAGCTGCATTTATTCTTGGTAAAGCGAGACATTTACTTCAAAGAGAAGAAAGTTTAATGCTTTACAATGCCCTGGTTAAACCCTATCTTGAATATTCTTGCGAAATATGGGGCCACACATGCAAATCATACATGAACAGATTAGAGGTCTTGCAAAAACGAATAGTTAGAATCATATACAATTTACCACGAAACACACCATCCAAACCACTTTTCACCAGAGGAAAATATTGAATATTTCAGGTCTTATACACTTCAAAACATGTAAATTAATGTACAGTTTTTATAAAAAATTGCACAAAAATCTACAGATTTGTTTTGAAACAAATCCTCGTCGTCCCGACCTGTTCCTAGTTCAACACAGAAGAACATACGCCAGAAATCAAGCTTTGACCATAAACGGTGTGAAGCTGTCGAATGAATTGGTGAAGAACAAAGAAATAATTCTGAGTGACATGACGTCTATGAAAAAATTCACAACATGCCTATTCAACACCATTCTCTTAAAATATATGTAAATAATAAAGCCCAATGTTGACTCAATTGCATGGTGGAGATTGCCGATCTTCTTATGATCTCATTATGAAAATGAGCTCTTGCTGAACTGTAAATTTAAGGTACAGCAAGCAACGCGTCTATTACTTGCCACTGTACATTTCCAACTGAACTAAACTGTATATATATCTTTTTTCATTTTCTTCTTTTATTTTATTTGTTCTTGCTTTTTTCAAGGGATATAAGCCTTTATGGCTTCCCCCGACACATGAAAATATGTTGTTTGGTGTTATTATATGTTTACTGTGTCGTTTTGAAATACAATACAATACAATACAATGTGAGCCACTAGAGCTTATACACGGCCATGCTATTGTGTGGTCGGAAGTGGGGTTTCATTGAAGACGTGTGAAGATCTTCAACTGACGAGTATTTGTACAATTGAGCCCCGCAATTGTTGTTTATTTGCACGCGTTCCGATGAGTACTTGGCTTCTTGGTACCTCGTACATGGTGGATGATTTCGGCTGATGTTGTTAACAGATGTCATCGAGCAGATATACGTAATCAGGATACTGTCGCCAGCTTTTGTCACTTGAGAGTTTGGCTTGATCGGTTTCACGCTTGAATGCTGACGGTAGTTCTTTGTTCACATTGTAGAGCACCATGTACATCTTTTAATGTCACTCTTCTAACGTTAATGAGGAACTTTACTGCGTCGATCCTTGATGTTCTTATAGTTCTGGACAATCGGTCGATTTTCACTTGCTGTTCAGTGTCGTGTATCAGCGTGGTATCAATGAAAGGAGTAGGATTCCGTGGGATTAATAAGATTAGTTCGGAATAGGAACAGTATTCGCAGAGCCATGTATTATTTTTCACATAAATCTTGTTTCGTAATTCTTCTCTCTATTTCCTCTTCTGTATTTTACCGTAATTTTATTATCTTGTCGTTTTGATTATATTATTCTAATTCAATTATCTAGTGGTGTCTTGTCTACAGTTTAGTAATGTCTTATACCCGGACGTTTCAAGGCCTTCATAGTAGCGGTTCATACTTTCAGTCATCTAGTCATATAGTCATCAGTCACCTAGTGGCATATCATGCCCTCACATTCCAATGCATCAATCTATGCATGTCGATACATACTCTCCTTGTATGCTTCGTTATATCTGTCCTTGTTACCAGATATATCATTCAATATCTCTTGTCCGTTAAGTTGCATATCAAATGCCCCAACTTAACTTCGGTATTTTCGCGGCCATATGCGAAAACCATTTACTTCGTTCTGCCTTCATTTCTGTTCTCACCAGTGTATGAGAATTACGGCATATACCTTCACCTCCTCTTCCGGTCAATTCGTCAGTCTATCAGTCAGTCGGCTTGTTATGCTGGTAGTCTTCCCCGCTAAGGCTTGTTTTTACGTTTCCGGTCAAAATTTCACTTAATTTTCTGTTTTGTTTGCATTGTCTCGGCATTAATGCAATTGCATCAAATCAATTTCATCATTTTTTTCCTATTTCAACTTCGATTCGTTTACTCAACGTGCATTTTGCTGCTTATTAACTTCAACTATATTAACTCCTACATGCTATGTTTGAGGTCGTGTTAGTCGTTCTGATAATGACGTACTATCCAAATCTTCCTTGTCATATTGATTATCATCGTCTTCTTGGGGTACATTTTATCTAATGATCGACTGCTTGTTGATGTATGCGACCATTATGCTGTTTATATTCTTGGTGTAGACGTGCAGATCGTCTGACATCAATGTATCGTTCATTTTAATCGTAGACAATAAATTTTACTCTAAATATGGCTCTGATTTCTGATTTAAGAAAAAAGAAAATGCAAAAGTTAATAGGAAAGCAGTGATTAACCAAGTACCTTACAAATAATATTGACACACCAATGATGATGAATATGTTGCTGATGTCTTTCTTGAGCACCAGATGTAACAGGTCCATAAGTCACAGAAGCAGATGTAACACATTTCGGGCGCTGTTGAAGATGTCTGTTTTCTTTTCAAAAGTATACTTCCTTGAATCCGGGTCACGGCACCAAATGTAACATTGTTGTTCGTACTCTTACAAAATACCGGACGAGTGCTGACGTACAGTGCTGTAGCGTTGCTGTAGTGTTGTAGCTGGAGTCCCGAAGTCACGGCACCAAATGTAACATTGTTGTCTTCAGTCGTGATAGTTTAAGTGGAGCAGGCCTCTTGTCGTTGTGCGCCGCGATAACTCTTGTTGTGCCGATTCCAAACACAGTTGATGAAGAAACAATTTATTGCGTCGTGATATTATATCTAATGTTGCTGTTCCTAAATCTATCCGTCCTAATGTTATATCAAGTGATCTACCTATCTGCTCTGCCTCGTTTTATCCTCTGGTGTTGCTATACTCTGTTCCGTTCCATTCTCCCTCTGAACCTCTCCACTTCTCTACTGAATCTCCTCTACTGCTGCTGCCCAATCTCTCTATTCCTGCTGCTTCCCCACCTCTCTACTGCCGCTGCTCTTCTATATCCCACGAATGGTGAAAGCAATGTGCTTATATAGTGCTAGCTAGCGCCGCCTTCATTTTCCAGCTCCAAGTTGTGTACGGCCTCATTAATCACGTACAGTTAGGTCACCACAATGCAACACGCCCGGCATAACGCACATAGTCTTACACACTGGTGTGTGTGATATATGCGTGTGCACGTGCTGGCCTGCTTTCTCTTAATGTCTTGCAGTGTATGTGTGTGTGTCTACGTGTGTGAAACCAATGCTGTGTTCTGTATTCTAACATATTCTGGTGATGTATGTGTTTATGTGTGTGAGCGTGCGACCACTACTTTCTCGTTGCCTAACCTATTCTATCCTATCCTATGCCATATCTAATGCACAACATGCAATACACAAAGTACACAACAATAACCGATTACTAAATTGAGATATAAGAATAAAAGTTATATACAACACCGCATGAAATATATACATTGTTACAATATTCTTTAGAACAGAATCAATTTTCGCAGAGAAAAAAGACGCAAACTGAGAGGCTGTAAGATCACACGAGGTAGAATGAGATCGTAGACCGCTGAGAGAATTGAGAGAGGACCAAAGAGATTTAGAAGAACGGGAAAGGGAAGCAAGTTTGGATTTGTAAAAATCTTGTTTGGCAATATGTAATGCAGAAACGTACGACGACCGGGCAGAGCAAAGTAGTTACCAATCCTGTGAAGACCGAGTTCTACTCCAGACAGTTTCGGCACGCCGCTGAGTATGTTTAAGAGAATGAAGATGAGAGGAGAACCAAGGAGGAGAAGAAGTGAGAGGTTTAGACCGAGTGACCAAAGGAAACATACAATCATTTATACCAGAGAGAACATCTAAAATGGCTGGAAAAATATCGCAGAGAGGGAGCCAGTAGAAGCGGTCGAGAGGAAGTAAGGAAGATAAAAGTGAAGTAAATTTAGCAGGATCAAACTGTTTGTAATTGCGATATGAGAATGGTGGAGGACAAGCAGCACGGGAGAAAGGAAGTGAAGAAATCAAGAGGCAATGGTCAGAAATATTTGGATCAGAAGGCAATGTGAAAACATCAGGAGGAGGACGGTCTGAGGACATAGCGGGAGCGGGAGAAGGAATAGGTCAAGAGATTGACCAGATATGTGAGTAGGAGAAGAATTCAAAATTGATAGACCGAGTGCCTGAAGAAGAGAATTGAAGTTCTGACAGTAAGGATTATTAGATGGGGAGTCAACCCAGAAATTGAAATCCCCTACGACGATGAAGCTGCTGGAGAAACGCGAGGAGACAGCATCGATGAGGTAAGGAAATTCGTTAAAGAAAAGAGGAGATGAGCTAGGGTGATTATGACGGTAGACTATCAAAAAACAAAATTTAGAGAAAGAAGGAACAGCAAGGGAGAGTGCAAGGAATTCAAATGAGGAGCAATCCTGAAGGTCACAAGGTCTTCAACATCCACACTAACATTTCTGTACCTTGAGCTTCAGCTACTATCATCATTAGGAGAAGCACAGCGCCTGATCCAATCACACACCACCTACAGCCACCCTGCACATGGGTAATGGCCAATCACACATAATAATATAATATATCATACATACAATCCACTTGCAACATATTGAAAATACTTCTCGTTTCGTGAGCGTTGCAGGTATAGCCGGCAGAGTACCCTCTCTACTCCACTGGAATCCACTCAGGGTATTATCAATTCGTAGACCGAGAATGTTTCCGCTGCCTAGTGGCTGAGGTTCCTTAGTAACCAGCCCGAACCGTCTCAGATGGGTCTGCACGTGATGAGGTCTGATTTTGCCGTTATCGACAATAACATCATCGATGTAGGAATCAACAGCGCCACGAAACAGAGGGACGTCTTCAAGTATGCGCTTAATGACGACACACATCACTTTAGGACCAATGCTCAGGCCGAAGCGCAGACGTGTCATGACATATTTTCAGAGGTGGGCATTCCGAACAAATGTTCGCGAACCTTTATCCGCGGATTTCTTCGGACCAGCAAATTCCCGGATTTGGGTTCGGAGGCTCGGATTCGGACCGACGTCAAAAGAGATTCGGACTTCCGGGTTCGGAACGTCTTTTTTCGCGAATCCGAGCCTCCGAATTCCGGAAAAAATTCGAAAAAATGAAGACGACCAAACATTGGTTTTAAACTTTTTCGTGGCGTACAGAATTGGTGACGCCTGTATTTCCGTAACAACTAGAGACCCCTATGACCATTAGTGTTGGGCTTTAATTTATCGCTTCTCTACTTTAATTTCAGTATGGGCGTGTGAGTGTGTTGGCTGGTTCCTACCACACGGCTGATGAAAACACTGTGGATATATTCAAACAGACACACTAATTAAATACTGTCACTAAAATGCAACACAACGCCGCTCGACCAGCCGCTTCTTGCCAGGCACACACACCGACTGACTGGCCTCACACGCGTACACACATAATGCACTTTACTTATAGGTCACTGACCTCACAATGTGACCAGTGACCTCACAAGGTGAACGAACACACGTAACAGCAACAGACCAATTACTACAACGCTAGGATACACCCAAACAAGCATACACAGCATAAACGCCAGTGCTACAACCAAAACACGCGCGTGCATACACCTTGTACAAATGCGAGCCTACAGTCAAACACACATAAACACTCACACAACAAGAGGTCAACATACGCAGAGGCGGTCAAAGTACCACACACACGCCACAAGTGTGTGTGTGTGTCTTAAATGACCACTGCTCGAAATGTACTCCATATGCAAGCCTGTGTGACTGTGTTCAGCAATGCGAAACTGTATCGGAACAGAAAAATATGGAATCAAACACGGTCTGTATTCTGCACGTTCAAGCACACGTCATCACAATACCAAAATCTCCACAGCACGATGACACACGAACACACACACCACCGAAACACAACAACCCTGCATTCGCTCGTGCAACGCTGCAGCGCGAGTATCACACACACACACACAGACAGACATACATGCATACATGCGCATTCATGAGCCAACGGCTGACAATACCGGATCAAGTTGCAAGACAGCGAACGACCGGCACACATTTCGCAGAATAATTCATTCGCAACATCAAGGCCACACACACACTCACACACCATCGCACACATGCACACGCGCAAGCAGGAACATGACTCAGCATCGTTGAGCGCAGATGATTAGCAACACAACATGAATCAATAGACCAATCTGCAAACTGCACACAACACTCCTCCCTGATTTTCAAGAATCAAATCACCGCTCATAATCACTCAACCAGGCGGGTGGTCTTCGAGCTCTAGTTGGCAACAGTCGACTCTCGTGGTCTCCTCTTCCATCACTATCCTCTTCGACCACTCCGGGCTCTTGAATCGTTGGACGATGAGCATGGTCAGAACCTTCATGTGGCGTCGCAGCAGGCAGATGAACAAGTAGTTCATCCTCCGGTCCAGAGTTGGTTTGCGGTCGTTCTTCCGCGATCGTCCTGACCGAGATGATGTCGCCACTAGCACGTTCCTTCAGCCGGAGGTCACGCACATGCCTTGTGACTCCGTCCACCTCAACCGCCTGCTCAGAAGTTATCGCCGTTATTCTACCAGTGATATATTGAGTGGTACACCGAGCTCCCACAGGTTTCACCCACACAGTGTCCCTGTTATGACCAATATATTTTCACCAATATACTCCGCACAGACATATGCAGCATGGAATATGTGAACCATATATCGTTCCAGCTATACGATCTGTATATTTATTTCCCTTCAAACGTTGAAAATCAGATAGGATGACGATACGTATAAGCTGAGGATATGACAAGGTAAGTATAAGATAAGATAATATAAGATCAGTTACAATATCTCTTTGCAATCCACGCCCTTTCAATCCATCACCAAAACAATCCAAATACTGAAAAACCCCTTTTGTCCTTCGAGCGCAGCAAGTGACAAAGAAGGACGGGTTGAACTAATACACGTCGAATATTGCCTCGCGTTCACAACATCCTCCCCCCTCAGTTTCGAGAACGTCGAAACTATACACGACAAACAACGCACAAGGCCACAAACGTTATGTCCCATACGACACCCCACCACCTAACAACGGGAATCGAACATCTACCCAACAGGGATTAACATAGATACAAGACAAGATATATATACACTATACATTAATTAACACTCGGTAATGAGTCGATGGGCGCATTCTCCAGAACGCACAGCTTGTTGACCGGTCTTCTGTAGGACCCCCGTGCCGTACGGATCTCGACAGTCCGGACTACACCGTCCAGACCCGGGAACACCTGTTGGACTACCGCCAGAGGCCAACGTGTACGCGGAACATCCCGATCGGCCAGCAGCACCACGTCCCCGACCTGCAGATTTTCTTCGGACTTCTTCCACTTGGTGCGCCTCGCCAGGGTCGGTAGATATTCCTTCCGCCAACGCTTCCACAGCTGCTCAGCAAGGCCCTGACACTGGAACCACTTTCTTCGGTGATGAATGTCTCTGTCATAGAACACACCAGGGGGAAGTCCTGAATCGGCAGAGCGTACACCGAGCAGATAGTGATTGGGCGTAATCGACTCGGGATCGCCAGCGTCACTCGACACATACGTCAATGGTCGAGGGTTGACCATAAACTCCACCTCAGCGAGGACCGTCTGCAGGACATCGTCGGTACATCTCTGGTGGCCCAAAACGACCCTCAGAGCGCGCTTGACTGACCCGACTGACCGCTCCCAGACACCTCCCATATGGCTCGCGAGCGGGTTGTTGAAGCGCCACTCGATTCCTTTCTGGATCATTTCTTCAGTTATCTGTTGCTGATTCCACTTCTGTATCGCTGTGCGCAGCTCTCTCTCTCCACCAACCAAATTCGTGCCATTGTCGCTCGTTATCAGACTTGGTGCCCCCCGACGCGCAATGAACCACCGCAACGCCATGAGGAAACAGTCGGTCTCTAGAGAGTGCGAGACTTCGAGATTGAGAGCTCGTGTCGCCAAGCATGTAACGAGTAAAATATACCTCTTCTCCACTTTTCTGCCCTTGCGCACTTCCAACGGGCCAAAATAGTCCAATCCGACCGAAGAAAAAGGACGTGTCTGGTCGAAACGAGTATCCGGCAAGTCGGCCATGATCGGCTGCCGTGGTTTGCTTCTACGGTTGCGACAGAATACACAGCCGCGCAGTACCTTCTTTACCGTCGCTCTCAATTTCGGTGTCCAGTAGTCTTCTCTGAACCGATTCAGTGTATGACTGACACCAGAATGCATCACTTGATGGTGGGCATGAGTCACCAACAGACGCATAAGATCGCTCTCGTTTGCCAAAATAATCGGATTGCGACACATCTCAGCTAGTGGTGCTCTGCTAAGGCGCCCTCGCAACCGCAGAATCTCGTACTTGTCCTTGAAAGTCTCCGACATCTCAATATGCTTGCTGTGTATTTCATGATCCTTCTTGATTACCCGGTTGACTGCTTCCTCCACTTCTGGAAGAGACAGCGGACCGCTCGTGATAGACACTTTCCGTTTGGCACTCGCGCGCAGATTATTCACGAAACGAAGACACCAGCCCATTACACGACGGTAGCTATTCCAGCTGGAGAAGAGGGTAGGGTCCACCAGATGTGCATTGGCTCTTGTTGACGTTTGGACGCACTGGACGACCCTTTCTCTTTTGAGCTCGGGGTCGTGCGTGTCAAGCTCGTCCACTGACTTGCGTACACTGTAATCCTGTTCTTCTTTCAGGAAAGCGGGTCCGTGCCACCAAACGTCTGACTGCTCCAGTTCCTTCGTGCCTGCACCCCTCGAAGCCAAATCAGCAGGGTTCAACTTGCCCGCCACATGCCTCCACTGATCTGGATTTGACGAGTCCAAAATTTCCGAGACGCGATTGGCAACGAAGACTTTAAACCGACGCGTTTCGTTTCGGATATACTTGAGCACCGCTTCGCTGTCGGTCCAGAGTATACACCTTTCCAATCGGTAGGAAAGATAATCCATTATAGCGCTCTTCAGCCTTACGCCCAGCACTGCTGCCTGCAGTTCCAATCTGACTATTGTTAAGCCCTTCAACGGGGCCACACGTGTCCGTGCTATCAGTAGCGCAACGTGCGCGCCGCCCGCATATGCCGTCTTCACGTCAGCCACAGCGGCGAATGCCTTGCTGGATGCGTCTACAAAAATGTGGAGCTCTAAACGCAATGGGACTTCGTCCACTGGCTTCAAACAGCGTGGTACGCTCAGCGCGGATAAGCGGGAGAGCCCATTCACCCACTCATCCCATACGCGTATGTCGGTCTCGCTGAGCAGCTCATCCCATTCGTATTTCTGCGTCCAAAAATGTTGCATGAAAGCTTTCGCTTGCAGGCAAAACGGTGCAACAATGCCCAGCGGGTCGAATATTCGCGCCATCAACTGCAACGCACCCCGTTTTGTCTTCGGAATTTCGCTGCTGGGTATCTCGACGCTTAGCAAGTCTTCTGACGTATTCCACACACATCCCAATACTTTCTGGATTTTACCATGAACTTCTCGAGCATCCTCTGGCAGCTCCTCGGTTACCTCTCTTCGATTTGAAATCCATTTCCGCAAGACAAACCCTCCTCTTGCTGCTACTGACGTCACGACTCACCTCGACTTGATTGCCTCTTCTGGTGTTGCTTCGGAGCGCAGAAAATCGTCGGCATAGAAGTTGTTCGTAATGGCCGCTGTTGCCGATTGTTCGTCGGCCTGTGCACAATCCTCGGCGATTCTATGGAGGACATAATTAGCGATCGCCGGACTACACTTGGCTCCAAAAATTAAGACTTTCATTTGGTACTTCTCGATGTTAAGACTGCTTCTTCGGCGCAATAGAAAGCTCATGGCCGGTTGATCTTCCGACCGAACCGAGATCTGCAAAAACATTTTCTCCACGTCTGCTGCCATACCAACGTACTCCTCCCGGAAGCGCAGCAAGACCTCATTGAGACTCAGGAGCAAGTATGGTCCGGTGAGCAGTTCTGAATTGAAGGACGTCTTCATATATGAAGCTGACGCATCAAACACGATGCGAAGTTTGTTCTTAGTCGGATTCACGACGGCGTGGTGCGGCAGGTACCACCGCTTTGCACATTGCTCCTCATCGGCGTCGATCTTTCGAGCGTACCCGTTCTCCATATAGGCTTTTATCGCCTCTTGATATGCCGCACGTCGCTCGGGATTCCGTTCCAAGCTCCTTTCTAGGCTTTGCAGGCGTCTCTCCGCCATGCGGTAGTTGTCTGGAAAAGAGACTGTGTCTTGCTTCCATAGCAGTCCCGCTTTATATCGGCTGCCGTTTCGACGCGTTGTAGCCTGCAATGTCTTCAAAGCTTTCTCATCCTCGCGTGAAGTCGGCCGCTTCATCTCACCTGTAGTCCCAAATGAGTCGGTGCACCACCATTCCAGGAGTTGCTCGGACACATCGTCGTCGCTTCCGCCGTGCATGACTGTACGTTCAGAGTCGGCCACCAGCTGAGAGACTACCCCAGATAGTGCCCAGCCGAATGCGGTGCGTATCACTACAGGCCGTCCAGGCTTGCCTACACGGACTTCGCGTTGCAGTAGAGCCTGTATGACTGGCGCTCCGATGAGTATTTCTACTGACTTTCCCGCGTAATTCGGAAGTTCGATGTCGCTCAGATGTCGCCACGTTTTCACGCATTTACGCGAAATCACGGGTGTCCTTACGTGGATATTGCTCACAGAAAAAACCTCAGAGATTACTATAGGTGGTGCTCCTTCCTCACATGCCGCCAAGGGAGTCAATGTAAGTTGTACTTTCTGAGTGCTTCGCTGTGCCCCAGGCCCATCTACCGTCTGCAGAGCCAGGGATTGCATCTCACCTCGGATGCCCAGTTCCACCAGAAGTCTGTCGCTGCAGAGCGATGTGTCGGCGCCCATGTCCAAAATTGCCAGTGTATCACGGTGTTCACCATTTTCACCATGCACTCTCACTGGCACAACCTGCAACAAAACACGGCTTGTGTTTTCTCTAGAGTTTGTCACCGCCACAAACCGGCTGCTACTTGCAGGGGTAGGTCGCTCTGACTGCATCTGATCGCCTTCCAGTTGGGGCTCGGTGAGATGTTCTGTCGTCGGGCTGGCTACCTTCGTTTGCTGACCATGTAGGAGTTTGTTGTGCTCCAACGCACAACCATTGATTCCACATTTTCTTGAAAACCAACACTGTTTCATACGATGACCTTTCCTCAGACAACTGATACAGCACTTATTGTCAGCAACAAATTTCATTCTTTCTGGAACATTCAGGGACTTGAACTTCTCGCAATTGTACAAGCTATGTGAGTCAGAACAGCATACACAGACTTGATTTGGTGGTATCGTCGCAGTAGCATGGGCTTGCCGGGTCTGCCGTGCTGAACCAGTTCGGTGTGCTGGAGTCTGTGTTCTCATGCGTAGAGCTAGTCTTGACTGTAACCAATGGTCCAAATCCACTAGCGATGATGTTTGAAGCGCAATCGAGTGTTCGGTTCATGATTTCCGCAATTCGACTGGCATAATTTCTACCAGCCGACGGATGTTCTCTTGTGACTGTAGATCTGCTGTATAGTCTAGCTGCTGCAGTGTAGATACCGCTATGTGAACGACTCCCTGAAAGTTTTCAAGACTTGATACATCTAGCTCCTTGGGAGGTGGACAAGTTAACATCTTGGTGAGCACTGCATGCACTACATCAGTTTCTTGCCCGAAGCGTTCCTGAAGCGTCTGCAACGCTTTATCATAGCTGTCCTCTTGAAATGTCATCGTGCCAATCAAGTTCCTAGCCCGTCCAGCTACAGCACTTTGAAGATGGATCATTTTCTGTTGTTTGGATATTAGCTTGTCGTGTACCAATAACTTGTAGAGCGTATACCATCTTGGCCATTCCGCAACATCACCAGAGAATACTGGCAGAGTCAATCTAGGTAGAGTGTGATCAATATGTGTATTGGCTGTACTCACTGGTTCCGTAGCCGTTCTAGCTCCTTGTTGCTGCCCTTCTTGAAGTTTCGCAGAGTCATGTTTGTTCCCCTCATTGACTGGGTCTTCCGGTTCAAAGTCATTTCTCCTCTCCCACTCCAATAAATGCTCTGTTTTTTCCATAACTCTGATCGGAGTCTGGCTGCTTCAACCTCGTCTTCCTTGACTTTGAGAAGTAACTTGTCTTCCAATTCTTGTTTCTCTCTTTGCATAGACAGTCTTTGTTTCAACTGCTGTGTTTCCTTCTGCTTGACTTGCAGTTCTACTTCTGCAGCTGCCTGAGATTGTGCAGAAGTAGCCGACGGAACAACCCTAGCCTCTGATACCACAGATGGTGTGTCGCCTGCTCTCTTCTGAAAATACTGTGTTACTGATACCCTGAAGGTTTCGCAGTCTGCTTTTACCTTTTCTTCATAAGCAGCTGCTCTGTGTGTCTCCTCGTCATCTGACGCTAGATTATCTACATACTCTGCATTAATTTCACAACACACAGTTAGCGCTTCATCAACTTCCTTCAATACCTCCAATAGTCCAGCACGACTGCCATTTGACAAAATTATCTGTTCTCCTCTTTGTCTCAGTCTGGTGATTATTGCAGCTTGACTGCCACGTTTTCTTTTCATCATCGATAAAGACATGGTTTTACGCACAATTTCAGAGATATTGTAAGCTTTGTTATGACCAATTTATTTTCACCAATATACTCCGCACAGACATATGCAGCACGGAATATGTGAACCATATATCGTTCCAGCCATACGATGTTAATCCTTTCTTTCTACAATCTGTATATTAATTTCCCTTCAAACGTTGAAAATCAGATAGGATGACGATACGTATAAGCTGAGGATATGACAACGTAAGTATAAGATAAGATAAGATAAGATAAGTTACAATATCTCCTTGCAATCCACGCCTTTTCAATCCATCACCGAAACAATCCAAATACTGAAAAACCCCTTTTGTCATTCGAGCGCAGCAAGTGACAAAGAATGACGGGTTGAACTAATACACGTCGAATATTGCCTCGCGTTCACAACAGTCCCCAAGGCGAAAACGGCAGTGCACATCCTGCACTCTTGAGGATGTAGTGCGATCAACATTTTTCACTCGCACTGAATATCTGTAAAGCATGTTGGCCGGAGCCGTACTAGAAGTCACATCATCCTTTGGAGAAACATTGTATAGGTAATCATCATCATGTAATCATGTATTTATCAAAAGCATCCATTACAAATGGCTTTTCAGCTCTGTCGTTTAAGTACATAGTGAAATTCGAATGAAAAGTCGATGAATGAAATGTATAAAATTGGTGAATGTGCTAAAACACAATATAACGCATGGAAATGGTAAGGTGAAATCTTGCTGGATGCAGTTTCCACGTTCATGAACACATCTCAGTTGTGCGGACAGAGCATCATCATGTATGGTGTCATCCCATCCTGTCGATAGAGAGTTCGCCCTTCTTTTCAGCCTAGCTGCAGCTGGGCGCAGCCATCCACAGACAGGCACGTGCGACACAAGTCGACCACACCATGAAAAAACAGAGCGTCGAGTGATTTTCTGAGGTGGAGGTGCAATGGATGCATCGCGCCTCCAACGAACCACAGAATGGTTGCTCCGAACATGGAGCCCGAGACGTCTGGCACAGGTCGACACTCGCTGACGTGACTTGCATTCCAGGCCGTACTGACGAAAATGTGCGATGACCACTTCCGCACTCACAATATCTTCATCGACCAACAAGTCGTCAACGTACGGCAGCACCGCTTCCTTGATTTTTTAGTCCTGCTCGAGCACAGCATGCACAATGAGCTTCATTACAAATGGAGCAATGCTCAAGCCGAACCCCAACCTCGTGAGGCAATAACATCGGCCGTCAATTTCAACTGTATGATAAGACCATAGAGCTGGGTCCACATGTACTTGAAGGTAGGCACTCTTCAAGTCTACCACAGCAATATACTCACCGTGGCGCCTCCATTTTCGCAGCTGATCTGCGCAGACCTCGGCACATGCTGTGTGCGGAGACAGGTAACTGTTTAGTTCTCGATAATCGAGAACAGGCCGCACACGCGTCCCATCGCGCTGTTCCACAGCCACCAGCAGCACCAGGCCACGCTGTCTTCCGTGCAATTTCCTGTCATGCAAAACCAACCAGCCACGATTCACCCAATTATCCAGCTCCTTGTCAAACTTCTCACGAACAGGAGCTCTCATTTTGTACATGGCTGTAGCATTTCTCAAAACTTCTGGTGCAACACCATTTGCCCATTTCCACTTAGCAGTCCATGTACCAATATCATGATCAAAACAAACAGTGAAGTCAGCTGTTTCTATAGCAGGTATGGGCTTAGCACGCTTCACGTGCCGCTTGACATCATTTTCAAGGGAACAGGGTTCACTTACGACGTCCTTTTCACCCGCGTTCGGTCCACACGTGACATTGCACACTGATGGTGACCTAAAAGTCACGCCAAGCTCTGGTGTCACATTGACTCCTCCCAGTGCAGCAATGCCGGACATTCCCAAAAAGCGTCCACACCCAACAGCGGCCGATCAACCACCAAAACTTTCAGTCGAACTGATTTGCCGTTACTAGTTTCTACTTGAGCAAACCCACTACCTCTACAAATAATTTTACCTCCTCCTAGCGCCAGGACAGTTACACGCTCACCACACCACTGCCCACATCGACGTTGCCACACAAGAGTGTCGGTACACCCGGTGTCTACCAGACATCGACATGTAACCCCATCAACAGCAAGCTCAATGATCGGTAAAGCACCATTGTTCATCAAAGCCTGGGAGCGAATGTTGGTGCCTACACACCGCTCCCCATTTCGTTTCCCTGGTTCGGACATGATCTGGCAAGATGCCCACGGCGACCACAATTCCAACAATGGAATATGCGTCTCTGATGTCTCGGTTGAGCAGCACGGGGCGACGCAGCGGCTACAGGAACGCTGACTTGAGCTTCCATTGCGGTAGCTGCGGCGTGAACTAGTACAGGTGGCGAATTCTCCTTGATGCGCTGAGCATTGAGAACTGCTCGCGCTCGCGCTAGGAGATCGCTGATCTTCAAACACTCAGCCCTAGCACCAGCACGAATCACGTGTTTCGCCGATTCTGGTAATCCAGCGACAAACGCACATGACAAAGTGCGATCAGAAACGCCACCAAAAAGCGCAGCAAGTCTGCGAAGTTCCGCCAAAAACACGTCCACCGATTCGCCCTTGCCAAGCTTGCGCTTTGTGAACACTTCATATGCTGCATGCTCATGCAAAGCAAAAGCGGCGTACAGTGCCTCTCTCACAGCACTTAAAGACGTCTGTTTCCCTTCCGGGAGCTGTGACCACACAGAAAGAGCTCCACCGGTAAGTCGCAGCGGCAGAATGGACAGTACTGGCGCACCCCTCAACACACAAAGTCTCTCGGTCCTTGTGAACCACTCCACCACATCACGACTACAATCAAATTCCTCCACCAGTTCGCATCAAAGTGCGCACCTTCGCACTTAACGGTGGTCATAGTGTCCATTTGCTCCGAAAAAAATGCCGAAATAGCTTGTAAATGCCGAAATAGCTGCACGTTCAAGCACACGTCACCACAATACCAAATTCTCCACAGCACGATGACACACGAACACACACACCACCGAAACACAACAACCCTGCATTCGCTCGTGCAACGCTGCAACGCGAGTATCACACACACACACACACACACACACACACACACACACACACACACACACACACACACAGACATACATGCATACATGCGCATTCATGAGCCAACGGCTGACAATACCGGATCAAGTTGCAAGACAGCGAACGACCGGCACACATTTCGCAGAATCATTCATTCGCAACATCAAGGCCACACACACACTCACACACCATCGCACATATGCACACGCGCAAGCAGGAACATGACTCAGCATCGTTGAACGCAGATGATTAGCAACACAACATGAATCAATAGACCAATCTGCAAACTGCACACAACAGAAACAAAGACTAGTATTACTGCCTAGACTGCTCTTTTTTGAATTTGAAAATATACTGGTGGTGTTTAACTCATTGCTTTAAATGTACCACACAGACTCGTCATGTTGTGACTGTAGCGATCAGAACGCTTGTTAGTGATGCGCAACCACCGCGCATGCGCCGGTGACTACGTTTGCCAAAACAAACAAACAAACAAACAAACATGTATTTGATATAGCGCCAAGTAGAGCAGAGGCGCGTAAAAGAGATAAACTGGTGCGAACAATATAAAGGAGTATTAGCTCATAGAGGGAAAATACATGAGCCAGCAAAAATAACACACATGATAAAAAAGAGAAAAACGAGTATAAAACAGCAAAAGAAATATCTTACACAGTAACAAACATCACATGACACATCACATCATAGATTAACACTGGTAACCAAGAAAAACGAATGTAGAGAGAACAAGATTTAGTGCTGTCGGAATGGAGGAGTTAGAGGTGTGGGCAAAGATAGCAAAAAATTTTGCAGAGCAGAAGAGAATGAGGAGTATGATTTTTGCTTCAGGACATGAGGAGGAAGTTGATTGTAAAGACGGGGAGCAGAAAAGTAGAAAGACTTGGCTGACCAGTTTGACTCATGAAGAGCAGGAGGAGAAACAAGAGGTACAGGACGACGACTGGAAGGTCGCTCGTTACACTGTAGGAGGGTAAGTAAGTAGGAAGGGGGAGAAGGCGAGTGAAGAAGTTTATATACAAGACAGCAGAGCTTATGATGGATCCTCGAAGGGACTGGCAGCCAGCCTAGTTGCCGAATATGTACAGAGGTTGGTGTCCTAGGTGGAAGACGCAAAACGAGTCGACAGGAAAGGTTAATGATTGACTGAAGGGATCGAAGACATTTTTGAGGTAGGTGAAAAAATAGAGAATTGCAATAGTCGAGACGGGAGAAGATATAGGAATTAACAAGAAGCAGTGCAGAGGATTCGTCGATGTGTCGGCGTATAGGGTAGAGTTGGCGCAGGATGAATCGACAGGATCGAGTAAGGTTTGAAAGATGTTTGGAGAAATCAAGTGAAGGATCAAAGACAATGCCCAAACTACGAATATGAGAGGAGAGGGACAAATGAAGACAGTTCGGAGATATCCTAGGAGGGTGAAATAAAATATACTCTGTCTTATCGGGATTCAAGAGGAGATCTCTGGAGGTCGCCCAGGCAGCAATGTTGGATAGAAATTGGTCAATGAGATAACTGTTAGAGGACGAAAAAGGGAAATAAATTTGGATATCATCCGCATAAATGTGGAAAGATATAGGATAGGTGCGGAGGATCGGACAAAGAGAAGAAACATAAAGATTAAACAAAAGAGGACCGAGAAGAGAGCCTTGGGGAACACCCGAAATAATAGGAGAAGAAGATGAATATTCGGAGTTACAGCGTACCGAAAATGACCGATCAGCAAGATAGGATGACAATAGAGACAGCGCGGAGGAAGAAAGACCGGCATGCCGTAGATCCTGGCGGAGGATGGAGTGGTTCACAAGGTCAAAAGCGGAAGAAAAGTCAAGCGAAATGAAAAGCACAGAATTACCCACGGAAAAAGAAGCAAGTATATCATGAAGCAGAGAGAGGAGCAGAGTTTCAGTTGAGTGCCCGGAAACGAAACCAGATTGACATGGATCTAGGGCCGAATATATGCAAGGACGGAGCTGAGGAAGAATGGCAGCCTCAAGAAGCCTGGAATGAAGAGGAAGCAAAGAAATAGGTCTGAAATTGCTGGGGATGGAGGATTCAAGGGAAAGTTTTTTTAGAATAGGTGAGACAATGGCGTGTTTAGATGCTAGGAAATTTCCATGAAGAAAAGAAGTATTTACAAGATGGGTAAGCACAGGAGCAAGCAGAAAGATGGAGTCAGAGAGAACACGAAAGTTGATTGGATCAGAGGGGCACCTGGATTTTTGTAGCTTAGTTAGAAGCTTGATTGTCATCGCAGGTGTGATAGGTGAGAAGGCATCGAGGGAAGTATTTGAGGACGAAAAAGTTAGAGGAAGGGAGGATGAAGGAAGCTTTGATCTGGCGAAGATAAGTTTATCGCAGAAAAAAGATGAAAAACATGACGCAGAAATAGAGCAAGGAGCCGATTTGGAAAAACCGGTGATAGATTTCAGGGTGTGCCACCTGGAGTCAGAGGAATTTGAGCGGGATGAAAGCTTATCTTTATAATATACAGATTTTCCAAGATCGAGAGAGGAAAGAAAAGTATTGCGAGAGTCGCAAAAAGACAGCCAGTTGGACTCAGTGCGAAATCGGCGCCAACGTCGTTCATGGGCACGGGTCTTTGCACGTAAGTGGCGTAAGTCCGAATTTAACCACGGAAGTGGCGAGACAGAGGACTTTATCACGCGGCGGCGCAGTGGGAACAGAACCTCATTAATATCACACAAAGATTCATTTATGAAGTGTGAGATGGCTGAAGGGGGAATAAAATTGTAAATAGTGGGAGAGAGAGAAGAAGAAACGAGGAGAGAGAAATAGGAAGAGTCGAAGTTACTGTAATCACGTGCATAGTAGGTTTTTGGTGAGTGTGTAGAAGCCAGTTTGTGATGTTTTAAAGCAAACGAAATGAAGCTATGATCGGATGTGGTGGCATCAGGTGGGAAAGTAAGCAGACCGGGAAGAATTAAATTTGCGGATGAAGCTGTACAAATGAGAAGATCGAGAGTGTGGCCTGAAGTATGAGTAATACCCGAATTTATAACAGAAAGACCCCAAGATTCAAGTAAAGAAAGAAAATCAGAAGCATAGGGCTGTGATAGGGGACAGTCCACCCAGAAATTAAAGTCCCCAAGAATAATAAAATTATCGTAAAAATGCTGAAAAAAATACGAAATAAGGGTGTCAAAGTCAGAGATAAATTGAGAAGATGAGCCTGGGTTATTATGGCGGTAGACAAGCAGTAGGCCCAGCTTAGGCGACGCAGGCAGAAACAGAGAAGTAGCGATGTACTCAAATGACATTGATGTGAATGAAAGATCAGAAAGTAAGGAAATACTTAGAGAAGAATTAAAAATAACGCCGACACCGCCACCCGAAGTTTTAGAAGAATTTGAGGAGGAGCGACAGACATGCATTAGGTTGTAGGATGATGGGAGTTGGGCCAAAAACACTGGCACATCGCATTGAAGTAGCCATGTCTCAGTGAGAAACAGAATAGAAAGGTTGTGGCGAGACAAGAGATCAGAAATTAGTGAGGATTTGTTGCGGGCTGAGCGAATGTTTTGTAGGCCAATAGAAATTGAAGGAACGGTGGAAAGAGAAGTGGAGGCAAGCGGACGAGAAGAGAGAGTGGTAGACAATACAGTGGGAGGGATGAATGGCGGAGGACGGTCAGTTAGTCAAAACGCAGTGGAAGAGTTGCAGAGGGGAAGATTACTGGATGAGGGTGAGGAGAGAGGGGCGACAATGGTGCGCGCACGGAGCGATTCACGTACAGCGAGGAAAGAGGGGCAGGTCGATGAGGAAGAGGAGTGGTCACATGGACGCGAATAGCGGGAACAGTTTGCACATTTGACCCTATCGCGGTTTTGACAGGCCGACGATTGATGTGCGCCCGCACAGTAGCCACAAGTCACGGTGTTTTCTGCCGGACAGCGATCAGCACGGTGACCCAGGCCAGCACACCGACTGCAATGCACAACCCAGAAGCGGTCGTACACCACAAAACAGCGGAGGCCAACGAAGAGCCGATCACCGACAGACTTGATTGCACGTCGAACTTCCGGAGAAACCGCCAGCACTGCATGCGACAAACCCGTTTTTGCAGTGTAAATGAAAATTACTTTGAGCTGCGAGGCAGGGGCGGACGAAACGATGGGGTTTTTCAGGCGTAGAGAGGATTTCAATTTCTCGGGAGAAGTTAGAGGCACATTTGTCAGCGTAATCTTCGGTAGAAGTGAGGGAGAGCGCTGGTGGACACTTAGTCTTACGTCGTCCAAGCCGTCCTCAAGTTTTTTGGCGGCTTGATTCGCAGCGTCCTCCGTGTGGCAGGTGAGGACTACCCCGCCTGCCGACGTTGGTCGCGCCTGTGCCACCGGAACAGCGTCCAGTAGCTTTTCAACTGTGTCGGTCTTCACAGTGGCGTTGGTAGATGTGTTCAGGACGACGGCGTAGGAGTGACGGGGGACGGTCGAATATGAAGCAGATGTCTCAGAATGCGGAGCAGATGACGGTGACTTATGGGATGGCTTCATCTCATTCAAGAGGTCGGACTTCAGCTGAGCCAGATGACATTCCAGGGTGGAAGAAAGCTTGTCAATCGACACCTTGCTTTGGTCGCGCTTGGTCGCCGCGTAATCACTCACACAGTTCGGGCAGAGCCAAAACAACTTGTGCTTCTTGACGGCCGTGTGTGCCGCTGAAGAAAGAGCGGCACACGAGGGGTGGAAAGTGCGCTGGCGTCCTGCACAATAGATGCGCGCGCCAGAGTTTACACTCTCACCACAGGTACACGGCTGCACAATAGCAGAGGGTTTCGTCGACATGACACAAACACTGAACGTAAGCCAGAAATGGAAAACAAGGACCAACACCAAACGTTTTGTTTTTACTTCTTACTGTCTTGTTGTTGTCTTACTTGTTTAATAAATAATGTAGATATCTTAACCACTTTTTTAATCGGAAATTTGTATTCGGAGATTCGGAATAAGTAAATTTTTGGTTTTGAAATGTTCGGAAGGTATCGGAATTAAGGTTCGCTTTGCTATTTTGTAAACATTCGGAGGTTCGCGGATAAATGTTCCGGATAAATGTTCGCACCGAAACTTTTAAAATCCGGTTCGCTATTCGGGGGCTCGGAACCCAAAACCAGCGAAGATTCGGGTTCGGATTCGGAACCCAAGAAAAGATTCGCGCGCCCACCTCTGCATATTTTTCATCTTGAACCGTTGTTGTAACTTGTAACAATCTTGTAACAGTTGGTTAGGCCAATCGTTGGCTTGCAGCGGGTAATCGTTGACTAGGCCAACAATTGGCTTGGCCAACAATAGACTTGCGAGTGGTCACGCGAGGCCAGTAACTGTCCAAGCCAATAGATGTGGTGTAGAGTACGTCGGTGTGGTTTATTTCGCTCTCCTGACTATACCATTTGAAATTTTGATTTAATCCAGGTGAATTCTTGAATGTACAGATCATTAATATAATCTGATTATATAATATGTATATATATTTACTAAATATATTATACAGCTTTTACATATTTTTGACTATATATTTATCAAAAATGAATCTAGTAATGTATCAAACTGTAGTTAGGTTTTCGTTGTGTGAGTGTGTGTGGGCTTATACTTTTTGTATTTGCTTGTGTGGTGCTTTGCGCAATGTGTATGTATGCTTGTGTGGCACTATGTGTGTGTGTATGTCTTTGCAAAGTGCAGCGTTTGCACAGTGCTGCGTTTGCAGGGTGCTTTCTTGGTATCGCGCGGCGGTGATCGGTTGTCGTGTTGAGATGTGAGGATGTGTATGGGAGGAGTCGTGTTCGGGCGTGTTCGTTGTGCGGTGTTGTCTTGTAGGCGCGCTTGGGACATCGCTGTCCCACGCGCACCTGTCTTTTAAGACATGCTGTTACACAAACATTAACATAAATTGTACAAATATTACATTAGATATTCCACCTCATCATAGTAAATTTGCCACAATAAAACGAACACTAAAACACAACACATCACAGGCCCTCAAACTGAGTTGAATTCGCTTCACGCGTTGCCTTAGCGCCATGTGGTGAAAAAAACGGACGATCGAATACTTACCTTGCGCTAGAATTCATTTATTTTCAGCGTGACAGTGCACGTTCATTGCACGGCAAGCTAGCGCCCTCTTGAGGCAAGCGGCTGAAATGTAGGTCAATTAGCTTGAAAAGTTGACCATGTTCAACTTCGGTTTTCGGAACAATTCTTGGCCAAGCCAACGATTGGCTTGGCCAACAATTGGCTTCGTGTGATCACGGCATTAAACTCTATTCTAATTCCTTCCAACTCTCTCTGAACATTCCATCAGTCAGAGCCCATGCAAGATAGTATGCTCCCCGAAGACAATACATGGGGACATCATTATAAATAAAGCACCATTATTGTTTGAATGTTACGAAGGAACGACGCACGGAAGACGATCACAAAGTACACGTTGTATTCACTCACAAGACCAGACACAGACTAACTTAACGAACTGGAACAATCACTCATACACATATTTCACATCGCGCAGTCTATACACCATACGCACACGCACAGGTCAGCACACGCGCATACATCACCACACAGTCAACATACGCATGACCTTCACAGGTCAACGCTCAGTCTGCGCAGGGGCGTACGCAGCATGTTGCGAGCTAACTCCCATGGCGCAGCCGACAGGATGGCTGGCAGGAGTGGCTGAGCCTCCACTCAGAAGGTCGGGAAGAATTCGTCGTCGGCCTGCGCGGTTAATAGAAGAAATTTAACTTTCGATGGGGAGGTGTTGGGAGTTAGCTCGCAACATGCTGCGTACGCCCCTGCGCAGACTGAGCGTTGACCTGTGAAGGTCATGCGTATGTTGACTGTGTGGTGATGTATGCGCGTGTGCTGACCTGTGCGTGTGCGTATGGTGTATAGACTGCGCGATGTGAAATATGTGTATGAGTGATTGTTCCAGTTCGTTAAGTTAGTCTGTGTCTGGTCTTGTGAGTGAATACAACGTGTACTTTGTGATCGTCTTCCGTGCGTCGTTCCTTCGTATTATTCAAACATGGCGCAGCCGAAATTGTTTCAGAGCGAACATGTATCAGCGGCTAATGGCAAGTTTTCATGGATTGGAAAATATTCACAGCCAACTAAGCTGGATATCTCAGCAGACCGAGAGCTTTCATTCAGGGCTTGGAAACGTCGCTGGGATGACTTTTACATGCTGAGTGAATTATCATCAGCGGAGCCAGCATACAAAATGGCCGCGATGCGATCATGTCTCTCCGACTAGACTATAAAAGTCGTAGAAAACTTTGATATTCCAGAATCACACATCAACGACGTCACATATATCATAGATATGCTGGGAAAATATGTACAAGGACAGCACAGCGAGGTACTGGCAAGTAAAAAATTCAACATGAGAGCACAACAGCCTGGAGAATGTTTTGACGACTTCCTAACTAGTCTTAAGGACTTGTCGAATGAATGCAACTTCTGCGTCGCATGTCGCGAATCGATGATACGTGATCGAGTATTGATGGGATTAGCTGACTCACAGACAATTCAGAAGATGTGTGCAGTTCAGAATATGTCTCTTCATGACGCCATCAGAATATGTCGTTCAGAAGAAGCGGCACATCATGATTCATCAGTTCTATTCGGGCAACAGCTGAACAAAATCGGAAAGCACAGTGAGCGTGATCAAAACGCCACTGAGAATCAACAGAAAATAAAATCGTGTTCCTATTGCGGAGGCGCATGGCACAAGAAAAAAGCAGATTGTCCCGCAGTAAACAAAACATGTGCCAGGTGCCACAAAGTTGGACATTTTGCAAAAATGTGCAGAACACCAGAAACATTTCCTCGAAAGAAAAATCGAGAAAAACGGGTAATGACTGTTATAGCTAGTACAAACGGCATCTCAGCTCCGAAAATCAATGTGCAGATTGTACCGAAGAAGAAACCACAGTCGAAGTGTACGGTTCAAGCTCTGCCGGACTCAGGAGCCGATATATCAGTCGTGGGATTAGACGTTCTGAGACGCATCAAAATGGGTAGACACGAACTGTCCCCAGCTATGTCAAATCCAAAAATGGCAGACCAAACAGAAGTTCGTTTTCTCGGAACGTTTGTGATGAACGTGTGGAGATTGTACCCCACTAAAGAAATCTCGCTCCAACACGTTGTATTGCTGAGAGCCGCAGACACAGCAGTTGATCAGACACGGGTAAATATGAGCCAATGCAAGCTTAGCGCAAACCAGTCTCACAAGAAGTAGTCTTCAGAATATGTGGGTGCAGCTTAAATAGTTTCAATACATGCACCATACAAGCATACATACAGAAACACACGCACACACATCCCTGTACAAACATACACAATATGGACCTTAGGCGGCATACAAGCATACAACCACACCCGCACACACTCTTGAACTTGATATAGTTTGAGCGCACACAGACATACATACAGATCCAGTTCCACTTGACAATGAATGTATAATAACTGGAGGCAACACACACACGCATAAAGATACATGCAGACAATCTTGAAGGACACAAGGAATGGCACACGAACATACCAAATACATACACTCACAATTTGTCATCGCGTACATTCTCACTGCCCACAAACACGTAGACAAGAATCAGCTGATTGTTGGCACCACAAACGTAACGTATGGCACTACAACAGTAGAAGAAATATTCCATGTACTACCTGGTGTAAAAGGATCACTGCTGTCTTGGATCATATCTCGCGACCTAAAATTTTTGCCGCAGAACTATCCAGAACTGCAAAATTCGGTAAACCGCATCAAATCACTAGATGACAATTCTCAAGCGAATGGAGAAGCAAAGCCCATCCGCCCATCAGAAAATCAAAATGAGCTGGACAGTACAAGATAATTACAAGAGAAGCTGGTGGCAAAATATCTTACAGTTTTTGACGGTCACCTAAAGCCAATGCCTGGAGAAAAATTTCGCATCACACTGAAAGATGATGCAAAACCATTTTGCGTTACAGCTCCAAGAAAAGTACCGTTCAACTTGCGAGAAAAACTCAAAGCGGAATTAGACACCCTGGTTGAAAAAGGTATCATCACATGTACGACAGAACCATCTGAGTGGTGCGCTCCTATTGTGGTAACTCCAAAGAAAAACTCAGAAAAATCCGTCTGTGCGTCGATTTATCTTTCCTCAACAAATATGTAGTGAGAGAACCATTCTCTTCTGAAACACCAGCAGAAGTGATCTCAAACATTCTGCAAAATCAGACGGGATTTTTTACGACTTTTGACGCATTAAAAGGGTATCATCAATGTGAATTGGAGGAGACAAGTACAAAATTTACCACGCTTCTCACGCCTTTTGGCAGATACAAGTTTTTGAGAGCACCGTTCGGAATATCGTCAATATCCGATCACTACAGCCGGCGCATGTACGAATGTTTTTCGACAATGAACAATTTCTGTCGAGTGGTTGATGATGTTTTAGTGTTCGACGATGATCTCAACAAACACTATAGACACGTCGAAGAATTCCTGCAATGCTGTCAAAATAATGGCGTCTCACTTAACAAGGACAAGTTTGTCTTTGGTCGGCAGTCAATTAAATTCGCTGGACACGTGATAACCAGGACCGGGTACCATCTGAAGTCTGGTATATGTCGCGCAATTGCAGAATTTCCATCACCACACAACATATCTGAATTACGATCGTTTTTCGGCATGGCCAATCAGATATCATCATTTTCAAATGTTGTTGCACAAATGTTGCAGCCAATGCGGTCACTATTGAGTGTCAAAAATGAATTTATCTGGTCGACAGAACACGATTATACGTTTCAGAAAGCGAAAAAATTTCTCTCATCAGAAGCAACCCTGACATATTACGACCCTAAGAAGCCAACTCACCTGACAACAGACGCAAGTCGATTGAACGGAATTGCTTTCGTGCTCACGCAACAACAATCAGATGGGACATGGAAGCCCGTTCAAGCGGGGTCAAGATTCCTCACTGACACCGAATCAAGATATGCAGTCATTGAACTCGAGGCTTTGGCGATAGCATGGGGTTTGCGAAAATGCCGTACATTTTTACTTGGTCGTGATACGCTTACAATTATTGTTGATCACAAACCTCTCGTTCCGATCTTCACCAGCAAACGTCTGGACGAGATTGAAAATCATCGTTTACAGAGAATCCGAATGAAGACAATAGAATACAGTTTCAAGATCGTCTGGTGTAAAGGATCTGAAAACGTCACAGCAGATGCATTATCGAGATCGCCAATAGATTCGCCAAAACCAGAAGACGAACTGGCAGAAGCCGAAAATGAAGTGTCAGTGTGCACACTTTGTACACAATCAGCGAAAGAGGAGCATTTCAACTTGAGACTACAACGGTTGAAAGAAGTATCAGACTCAGACCACGAGCTAAGAGTCCTGAACAATTATATACTGCAAGGATTTCCTTCTGCAAAAAGCGCGTTACCTGATGTGATCAAACCGTACTGGCCAAAACATGCCGAACTTTCTGTCGATGATGGCATGATCGTATGTGGTTGTCGCCTCGTCGTTCCACGGTCAATGAGACGGGAAATGCTTAAGTTTCTACACGAAGGTCATCAAGGTCAGGAAAGAGTGAAAGCGCGCGCTCGTCGCATCCTCTATTGGCCAGGTATGGAGCGTGAGATCGAAAACATCACGAAGGAATGCCGGAAATGTCAGGAGATGTTACCAGCACAACCAAAAGAAACGTACATTGCGCATCAGAAAGCCACTCGCCCATTTGAAATCATATCAGCGGATCTAGCACAGTATGGAGGGAAAAACTTCTTAGTAGTAGTTGATCAATACTCGTCATGGACAACCGTAGCCAATTTGGGCGCTGATACTACTGCTGAATACGCAGATGCCAGGATATTTTCTGCATCAACGGAGTGCCTGATATTTGGTATAGTGATGGTGGACCTCAATTCACATCTCATAAATTTCGCCAGTTTCTTTTGCGATGGGGGGTAGAACAGAGAACGTCTTCGCCAGGCTACCCACAATCAAACGGAAAAGCCGAGTCAGCAGTCAAAAGTGTAAAAAAGATGATTGCCAAGTGCTGGGATCCACAAGCAAAGGCACCCAACAGTGAGTCATTATCCAGAGCCTCGCTCCAGTACAGAAATACTCCTGGACCAAACGGATTGTCACCAGCTGAAATAATATATGGACGACCGATCCAGGACACCATTCCGGTACATCGTCGTGCGTTCGACAAGAAGTGGCAGAAGATCAACCTGGACATGGACCGCAACCGGAATGACAAATTGCAACAAAAGTCACAGAAGAGATATGATCAGGACGCCAAAGACTTGAACCCTCTAAGAATAGGAAATTGTGTTGTTGTTAGAGATCCTATCACGAAGCTGTGGTCAAACTATGGTGTCATATCTGGCATAGCCTCACATCGCAGATACCTCATCCGACTGAATAGCGGAAGAGTGTTATGTCGAAATAGAAGATTCATCAGAAAAAGATTCGCTCACGCATCTCCCTTTCAGCACAACAATGAGAAGGAAGAAAATGTGGAAACTGCTTTGGATCGTCAAGAACCGCGCGATCACCATCCAGTGGCTGAGCCTCCACTCAGAAGGTCGGGAAGAATTCGTCGTCGGCCTGCGCGGTTAATAGAAGAAATTTAACTTTCGATGGGGAGGTGTTGGGAGTTAGCTCGCAACATGCTGCGTACGCCCCTGCGCAGACTGAGCGTTGACTTGTGAAGGTCATGCGTATGTTGACTGTGTGGTGATGTATGCGCGTGTGCTGCCCTGTGCGTGTGCGTATGGTGTATAGACTGCGTGTATGTGAAATATGTGTATGAGTGATTGTTCCAGTTTGTTAACTTAGTCTGTGTCTGGTCTTGTGAGTGAATACAACGTGTACTTTGTGATCGTCTTCCGTGCGTCGTTCCTTCGTAACATTCAAACAATTATAATATAATTACGACTTCTATAGGGAAAATGCAGTTACAAGCAGCTCCTCGGTCTTCATTAAGCTGGGTATTTTTATGCACTACTTTGTTAACAATTTTATATATTATGCTTGATGTGTTCCGCCAATCCTTCATTCAATTGGTTGGTAAAGTGCTGTGAAATCTTGTTTCGTTATCTAATTTTTTAGAACATAATTTTTGTTGTCGCATCGTGCATGTGTGTGTATGTACGTATGTGCGCGTATGTGCGCGTACGTATGTATGTGTGCTCGTATGTGTGCGTTCGGTTATGGAGGTGCCAGGTTTTTCCGGCGGGGACTGAGGAAAAATATGTCAGTGCTCGGCGAAGCGTAGAGTAACCATATTATGAAGCTCTAAAGCGAGGACATTTTGTGCACGCGCTAAAAAATTCAGCTTTTTTGCAAAATGTACCTTTTTAATCGGCCAATGATATGGATTTTTATTGATTTTTTTTCAGTCACGGACCAAACCACTATACATTGACAGAGGATGCATATCGAACTATTTAGAACTTTAACTATTACTAACTTTAACAAGCTAAACTAAAAATTAGTAACACCTACCTAACTACTCAAATTATATACAACATGAGCAACTACGCTAGAAATGTTTACGGTCAGGGTGTTTGGGGAGGCTGTTCTTCATGAAAAGCTTATATAAGACCAACGTATATTCAAACGCACCGAAGCTTGGTGTAAATATGTTGTACCCGAAACAAAAAGCGAAAAATGCGAGCAAACTGTCTGTAGGACAGGGCAATGGAAGGGCAAAACGTACATAGAGACACAGGTGCACATTAAAATCTTGTGAAAAACGACAAGACGGTGATATACAAAAAATCCCTTTTGCTGTTTCAAACACACACACACACACACACACACACACACACAAACACACACACACACAAACACACACACACACACACACACACACACACACACACACACACACACACACACACACACGCAAACACACACACACAACCAGACACATACACGCAAACACACACACGTGCAAACACACACGTAAACGAGTATAGACAGACATGCACAAACACGCAGGCACATACATACAAACAGACACACAGACACACACACACACGCACACACACAACGGAAACATGTACTACGACACATGTACAAAAAAACCAGCCCAGAATACACACTAGATATGTTGTGGACAAAAATTTGCATATGCAGAAGATTATATTGAAACAGTTTATTTTCTTTCGAAATAAGACAAGGCAAAAAATTTACAAGGAAAAAATTAATTATAACTAATTAAAACTGAAATTGCAAACGTAAGCCAAATAGATTATGCTTAAAAAGTATTATAAGTGCATAGCGAGCTCAGAAAAGCACTAGCTAAAACAAAACTTTTCATAAAATTTCGTAAAAAGGTGACATACGCAGTATGTTTTGCACACACACACACACACGCACACACACACACACACACATCTGCTAGTAAATACTGGAGGAAACGTTCTATTAACTTATCCGACAGTCACATTCGTCGGCTCCATCGAACGTTTCGTTTTTGCCGTTGCAGAGCAGGTTCTCGGGTACACAACGCTGTTTACCCTTACAATAGATCAACTCTGAACGATGACACTCAGCTTTGTTTTCGTGCAACACACACACACACACACACACACACACGTACACACATACACACACACGATAGACAGACGATATCGGCTTAGTTTTTCAAGGAAATGCGCGTAGAGGACACTAAAAAAACTAAGGAAAATACGTTGTCGAAAAGGTACAACAAGTATAGTTTCCGTTTAGGAGCATAGATAAATGGAACCAATTAGACAGCGAAATAATTGAAGCTACTAGGGTCGTTCAAAAAGTAATGCCTCCTATCTTTTAACTCCGCTCCAAATAATTGGAGGAAGCTGAAATTTACACCATATTTTGATTTACCTGTTACCAACATATGCTAAAATTTTCATTTCTCTATTGCGAATATTTACGATATGACATCTTGATAAGAAAAAGTTTGTCATGGTGACTCGTCAGAAGCAGAGATGCGTCTTTGAATTTGTTCGCAAGGAAGCGAATGCATCCATTGACAATCACCGATGACTGAAGAAATTCTATGACGCAGACACAGTGGATAGGAGCACACTGAGGAGATGGGTCCGTCGTTTTAATAACGGTGAAATTGATGCCGAAAAAGACGGTCCCGAAGACAGTGCACATCACTTTCCCGCTGATGTTTGTGTCTTGAATTTCCTGCTAGAGAGTTCAAGACCGCGTCATGACCGGTGACGGTGTGTGATGTCACCACTACGAGCCAGAGTGCAAAGGACAGTTGCTGGAATGCCACCACTCGAGCTCTCCAGCATAGAGGAAATTCAAGACGCAAACATCAGTGGGAAAAGTGATGTTTACCGTTTTCTGGGATCGTTTTTCTTAGCATCACTTTCACCGCTATCAAAACGACGGACCCATCTCCTCAGTGTGCTCTTATCCACCCTGTCTAATTCATAGAGTTTTTTCAGGCATCGTTGAATATCAATGGGTACATTCGTTTTCTTGCGAAGAAATTCAATGACGCATCTCTGCTTCTGACGAGTCACCATGACAAGCTTTTTCTTATCAAGATGTCATATCGTAAATATTCGCAATAGAGAAATGAAAATTTTAGCATATGTTGGTAACAGGTAAATCATAATATGGTATCAATTTCAACTACCTCCAATCATTTGGGGCGGAGTTAAAAGATAGGAGGCATTACTTTTGGAACGTCCCAATAGTTGAAGTAGACAGAAATTTGAATTCCTTAAAAAAATGCTAGATGAATTATGGAAAAGAGACGGGACAGCTCGAGCTTAGCTCATCTCCTGTAGAACAACTAGGTGAGTACAACTAGGTGAGTACACACACACACACACAAACACACATACACGTACACAAACATACCGTAAAACCTCTATTTAAGCGGCAAGCCGTTCTATTTTTCAAACCCTGCCCAGTGGTGTCGTTCAATTAGAGGATACCACTATATTTTTCCACTAGCTGGTCATAATTCAAGAGTAGATACGGTGAATTTTATGAATGAAAAAAGAACCAGGTAACGTATGCATTTTATTTAACAAACGACACTAATACAAGGTGAGTACAGAGTAAATATTCACACATTCACTAATAAAAATCGGTCAGTCATAGCTATTGCCAAAAGGGACGAATTCATCAATGACATTTGATTAGAAGTGTCATTTTAGTGGAGAATATCATTATATTTTTTCATTTATTCATTTGTTTCAATTGTGCCGTTCTATTTAAGGTGCTGTTTATTGGTCCAAAAGTTTGGGTAATTTAGTAATTATCCGAGGAAATGGAGTTGTGGCTGCAAGATGTTAATGGATCGGAAAATCAAAAAAATATTGCGGTATCTGATATTAGGCTTAATAAAGTCATTAGAGATAAAATATAATAATACAATGAGTAAAATAACTTATGTTCAGTGTTTTAGTTTAGACATGCATATATCAATATTGAGAACATTTTATGATAGGGCTAACATGCTTAAGATGACATGCTCAATTGAGTAATAAGCTGGAAAAGGTTGGGAACCACTGACATATAAAATTTACGATGTATCACCGCTGAAAATTAAAAAAACTCACAACAGTTTTGCTCGTCACTATAGTCTCCATCTTTGCAATCGCCATAGCCGTCACATACAAACGACATGCGAAGACATCGGCCACTTATCTCGCAAGGAAATTGACTGCATTTACCTAGCAAAACACACACACACACACACACACAGACAGACACACACACGCACACACACACACACACACACACACACACACACACACAGACAGACACACACACACACACACACAGACAGACACACACACACATACATACACACACACACACACACACACACACACACACACACACAGACATTACATTACATTACATTAAGACATTTATATCGCGCTTTTCACCCGAGGGTCTCAAAAGCGCTCACACACACACACACACACACACTCAAGCACAAGAGTCATACACATACACAATCACGAACATACACAATCACACATACACATACACAATCACCTACATACACACACACACACACACACACACACACAAAACAAACAAGTACATATACGCACAAACACAAACATACACTCACGTTTACATACTCAGAAACACAAAAATACACACGCACACACACATACATATTGGATAAGATAGTACAGCAGACATAAAGCACATAAGACAACACAACATACAACACATTAAGACAACACAGCAAGCATACAACGACATACACTCAGATTGACAAATCACAACATAAATGAGACACAAATACAAACCAGAAAACACACCATAACAGACACAAAAAGACATACACTAAAACAAATAGACAGAGAACACAACACATCAGACACACAAACACAGATAACAGAGCTCAACACAACAACACACAGAGAGCATACAATAGAGAAACATACATACACAAGAACGGAAAACACACGCATGAAGCACATACACAAAGAAGACAGAATTAGGAAACAATCAGACCTTATATTCAGTACTAATATATACAATATTATTAAGACAGTAGTAAGACTTAGTGATAAAGAAATTTTTAGTATGTTTTTTGAAAAGAGATAGAGATTTGATTGAGCGTATTGAGGGAGATAGCCTATTGTAGATACGAGGTCCTAAGATAGAGAAACAACGATTGTAGTGAGAATGCCTAGAAGGAAAGGAAGGTTCAACTAGTAGAAAAGGATCGTTAGAAGACCTAAGAGAAAGAGATGAGGTTTTATAAGAGAGGAGGTCAAACAGATACGCAGGCTTACAAAGATGAAGAGCTGAATGAATAATTAAACAAATACGATACTCAACGAGAGCCTTAATGGGAAGTAACTTAAGTTTTTGTAGAGAAGAAGAGACATGAGAGCCCGAAGGAAGATTAAATATCATACGACAGGCCTTATTAATAATAGATTGAAGTTTCCTAAGCTGGCGGTGGTTGAGCGATAGGAGAAGAGAACAGCAATACTGAGTTTTACTAAAGATGAATGAATTAGCTAACTTAAAGGCAGCAGAGGTAGTTATATATCTACGAATGGAATATATACGCCTAAGTTGATAGTTACAGCACCTGATAATGTCAGAGATGTGTGAATCAAAAGAAAGAGAGCTATCGAGAATGATACCAAGACTACGTACAGAGCAGGATAGAGGTATACTAAGAGAAGTAGTACCATTAGAAGATGGAAAGAGAATATACTTAGTCTTATCAGGATTAAGTTTGAGATGACGAGTGAACGCCCATCTTTCTATACCAGATATAATAGAACTTACTGAAGAGTGAGAAATAGACTCAGACGAGAGAATGATTTGAATGTCGTCAGCGAATATTTGGAAGGACACATCGTGACGACGAAGAACTTTCCCTACAGAGGTAAGATACATATTGAAGAGGAGAGGACCTAAGACAGAGCCTTGAGGTACACCACAAGTTAGTGGGCAAGCCTCACTACAGGAATCAGCAGAGGTAGAAACAAACTGAAGTCTATCAGAAAGATAAGAGCGAAAGAAAGAGAGAGCTGTGTCGCTGATGCCTAAGTCTAACAAGGTATCAATAAGAAGCAGATGATTAACAGTGTCAAATGCAGCAGAGAAGTCTAGTTGTATAAGTAGAACATCATTACCAGAGAGAGTAGATTTGATAATAGAATCATAGAGAAAAATGAGAGAAGTTTCAGTAGAGTGAAAGTGACGGAAACCAGACTGCTCAGGAAGAAACAAATTGTTAGATTCAAGATATTCAGATATCTGTATGTAGGCAGCCATTTCAAGAACTTTGGACAGCCAAGGAATTCTAGAGATAGGTCTATAGTTAGAAAGCGTGTTAGCATCCAGATCAGATTTCTTAAGTATAGGGAGAATACTGGCAGTTTTACATGCCAGAAATTGCCCATGAGTGAAAGAAGCATTGATGAAGTTAGTTAAGAAAGGAAGAAGCAGCTCAATAGAGTGAGGAATCCTGGAAAGATCAATGGGGTCGAGAGATGAAGAATGAATTTTAACATGCCTTAAAATAGCTCTACAGTCAGAGATGGTTACTAAAGCAAAAGAGTTAAAAACAGATGAGGTTGAGCACGGAGAGGATAATGGTAGAACAGAAGGGAACAAGCAACGAATCTTATCAATTTTGGATTGAAAAAAATTCATAAATAAAGAAGGTAATTGGTTAGATGCCAAATCAGGAAGGATGAGACTACGGGAATTACCTAAGAGACTGTCAAAAAGCTTCCAAAGTTTCTTAGAATTGAGACAGGAAGAGATTTTAGAATTATAGTAAGATTTTTTGGCGGAATCACAGAGAAGGTGATGATGCCGACGAGCAGAACAGAAAGTTTGCCAAGAAGAGTCAGTCTTGAGACGGCGCCATTGACGCTCAAGACGACGAAGGGAGATTTTAGAGTTTTTAATATCAGAGTTAAACCAAGGACAGCGAGTATTAGATGAACGGAAGACTTTAACAGGAATAAAGGTGGACTTAAGAGAATCAAGGGATGTGTTGAAATACCCTAAGAGAGAAGCAGGCGGTATATGAACGAAATATTCAATAGCAAAACACAAGTGCATATTGATATAAAGAGAATCTAAGTCAGCATTTCGATAATCCGAGAAACTAATAGTTTTAGGAGATTTACAAGTGATAGGCAGGCGGGCAGAAAATTCAATTAATGAATGATCAGATATTGAGGAATCAATAGGGAAAACAGTGATATCTTTAATCAGAACAGAAGAATCAGTAAAAGAAAGGAGGAGATCAAGTGTGTGGCCGTGAACATGAGTAGGGCAGCAGATATGATTACAAAGACCAAATGAGTCAATTAATTGTAAAAATGTAGAAGAACAAGACTTAAGATGAGGCGCATCAACCCAAAGGTTGAAGTCACCACAAATTACTATTCTAGAAGAAAAAATTGGAAGAAGTGCGTCAACAAGAGAAGAAAACTCATCAAGTAAAATCGAGGAGGAAAAAGAATTAAGACGATAAATGATGACAATACATACAGGAAGAGTAGTTTTACCTATAACCTTACAACATAAATGTTCAAATGACTTAAAAGTGATATCTACACTACATAGATAGGCATTAATTACGTTCGAATTGAATACAAAGGAAACACCACCACCAGAGCATTTAGTAGAATTAGAGACGTTCAAGGGGCGACAATAATGAAAAGCTGAGTAGCCAGAAGGAAGTGAGTAGTCAAAGGAGGATATTTCAGCAGCAGAGAGCCATGACTCGATAATCATAAAAATATCATACTTAGGAAGAATGGACGTAAAAAGTGATATTTTAGACCTAATAGACCTAAAATTCAAGAAAGCACATTTCAATAGACCAATTTCATTGTTAGACTTAGAACAAGAAGTAATAGAAGACGAATCAGGGATAGAAGAATGACACTTATCAGCGGATGATGAGCTGGTTGAAGGAAGCAGTACTGAAGAATCAGCGTCCAATTCAGAGTTAGAATGTTGAACACAATCAGTCAGGCCGGTGGTCCAGTCTAGTTTCCCGAATTGAGATCCTCGACGGTCTGAGTCCGGTTGATCACGCGGGTTCTCGATGACAGAAAGCAGGGGCAGGCTGAATCAAACGCTGCATGGCAGACGTTGTCACGACCCGCACGTACACAGTTGATGCACTTGCGGGCATTCATCCTCGAGCACGACTTGGTGGTGTGTTTTCCAGCACACCACCCACAAGTGGCCTCTTGGGCTCGACATTTGTTGTCCATGTGACCATGACGCTGGCATTTGACACACCGAGTGACCCAAAAGCGCTCATACACCAGGCACCTTTGGTCACCCAAATATACAAATCCGGACTTGATGACAATGTCACGGATGACAGGAGACACAGCCACGACAACAGTTTTTGTGTGCTCCGACGATTTTTTGGAGAACAGCACCTTGATGTCCGAGGCACGCTTGATGGCGGCTCTGACTTCGCTGTTCTTCCTGGTCAAAAACTCGACGATGTTCTTGTCGGCAATATCGGAGCTGACAGATGTTATTGTCAGCTTCGGCAGAATTTTTCCAGGACAAGACGTCTTGAGGTGGTCAACATCTTTCATAGCCTTCAGGGCGTGGCCAACGGTCTTGCTGTCGGGGAGTTCCACCTTGACAGCGCCTTTTTTGGTGGTGGACACTCTCAGCACCGGCACAGTTTTGAGAGCCTCAGAAACTCGCTTGGAATCGACAGGGGATTCGTCAGGAGACTTGACGATGATCTCCCTGCAGATCGCTTGCGCATAGGAACGCGGAGGTTGCAGTGCCGACGACGTTGGTGTTGGCAGGAGAGCTGGCGGTGTGGGTAGCAGCGGAGGACAGACACACACACACACACACGCACATACAGACACACACACGCACAGTACAAACACAATAATCAGAGCCGATGTGAGGTCTCATGTCACCCCGCAGACAAAACTTGGGGCCACCGTTATATATATTAAGCATAATATCCCACTTTGGGAAATACAGTTACAAACAGCCACTTCATTCAGCTGAAACTTTTATGCGCTACTTTATAATAAGTTCTACTATCATGTGTGAGGCAACGAGAAAAGGAGGGAAAATGCTATAAACGCATAGATAGCACAGATATTCTAGATGGCACTGATTAGCGAGGGCAGTTTCCGCCATTTGATAAGCGAAAATGAAGCATGTTTTTGTAATGCTGGAATGTTTGACATAGTTCATGCAGGAACTTGAATTTGATTTCCATCTATGTGTGTTTGAGTATCTGCCTTGTACTCACCTTCTAGTTGATTATAGTTCACTGATAGCTAATTGACAAACTTGTAGGTCAGATCATTATCAGAAAGGTCAGGGCATTATCAGAAACACAGAAGTCAAGCACATACTTCAATAATCAGAATAATATGTGATGATTACACCTAATGTATTGAGAGATGCCTAGACAGTTTTCAATCATAGCTCTCTGTATTCTCGCAACAACACCATTGGATCTTCCTGTGTTTATTGAAGTCGTATCGCATGTGATCATTTTAATGTTTGACCAGTGGTTCTCAACCTTCTAAGAGGTACTGAACACCACACAAGTTCCATACATGCATTCATCGAACCCTTTTTGTTTGGAATATCATCAGAAAAATTACAAATCACGTACGATCAAGACAGTCACACAAGTAGGCTACTACTGAGTGGACCGAGTTGCTTGCAGCACAGATATCAAGGCCAAGCGATGTGGAGTGATTAGCTGCAACCAATGATGACCAAGCAGAGCTTGACGTCACGAATCATACGAGTGGGTGAACCAAACCGCCGAACCCCTGAAACTTCCTCAACGAACTCGTGTGGCTCGATCGAACCCAGGTTGAGAGCCACTGTGTTTGACCAAGCATGACCAAGCATTCATCAATCGCTATATTGCGGTGGTGGGGGAATTCACTGGTATTTGGCCGGATTCATTGACACAAGCATCGAATAAGTGTGTTAAATCATCGAAAAAAACCGTTTCACAGTTGACAGTTTTATAAAAAAAAATCTTACGAGTGGTCAAGAGAGTCACTTTTCGTGACAGATTCACACCGCATCCACACTCTTGAAGTCGTGAACGATTTCGCAGCTAGTGAACTGGTGCTAATGAGGTTGACCCTAACAAATAACTAATACCAAACCATTTCTTCTACAACTACCTGAAGAAAAGATAATTGTGACTTTCCAGCAGCAACGAATAAAGTAAGCAGGCGGTCTGACTATAAGGTGGCATCGAACACAGATTATGTGATAATGTGGATTAGAGATATTTGAACTGGGATGACTTTCTGATGCATATTTTGTGTTTCAAATTCTTATAAATTCTTTATGGTTTTTGTATTACAAATTTATCGTGAAAATTTTTGTTTGAGTGGAATAAAATAATCTGGGAAATATGGCTGTTTGGCCAAACATCTTGAAACTTCAATCGCTTTGATTTAGCTCTAAAGATTGATATTTATCAAAAATATTTTACACACAGGGGTTTTGAAGCAAATGGAACGGTAATTCGACCCGCACTTACTGAAATTCAAAGTTTCGTAAAATATTTGTGTCACCCTAATGCACAGTGCATTCATATATATATATATATATATACATATACACACAATGAATGTGTGTATGAATCTCTGTGTCACACACAAGCACATACACCACAAACACACACATACGAGGACAGCGACTAAAATGGTTGGTAGTATTTGTAGTTTGTCGTATGAGGAAAGACTAAAAGTGCTTTGTTTATTATCTTTAGAACAACATAGGTTAAGGGGCAACTTGATTAATATTTTTAGACATAGAATAGGCATGCAAAAGTTAGATAGGGATAATTGTACAGTTTGGGATAATTCAGGCAAGAGGGGTCATGGAAAAAAACTGAAAAGGACTAGATGTTTGAGAGATGTTAAGAAGTATACTTTCCAATATAGGTGTGTTGATGTCGGGAATCAGTTAGGGGAGAATATTGTAGGAGCTAATAGCGTAGGAGCATTTAAAGAAAGACTGGATAGTGTGAAATACTGGGAATTTCAAGAAAGATAGGTTGGAGGGTGGGCTGGAGACAGGACAGCACGAGCATAGCTCATCTCCTGTGGTAAACAAATAGGTTAATACAAATAGGTGAGTACATACATTTGATAACGATAATGGCGTAAGAATATCCGTTTGACAGTTTGACAATGCTATCTATCAGAAGAGATACCGTCGAATTGCTGGAGTACACACAATTTACTCGAGAATGTGTTACAGATAAATTCCAAGTTGTGTCGACATGAATTCGAAACGACAGTGAAAACTCGGAAGTGGTTAGTGCGTGTATTAATTGTATATTTGTGTGCGTGTGTGTGATTGTATATGATTAATTGTATATTGTGTGTGCGTATATTGTGTGTATTTGTGCGAGAGTTTGTAAGCGTGCGTGTGCAGGGTTGAACGTGCCATTGGAGACGTTACGTTAGGACGACGTTACGTTACGTACGTACGTCACGACGTTATGTACGTTAGGAGACGTACGTTGCTCGAGTGACAGTGGATTGCGTCTGCGATAATTTGACGATGACTCGTCACATTCTCGTCACATGTGAGAGTCGTGGTGTGGCGTTGATCTGGTGTGCGGTGTTTTGTGCGGCGTTAGTTGTTTCAGTGGTTTTCGCGTGTGCTATGTTGTACGTGTGAGTGTGAGAGGATTATGTTGTGAGGATTGTTGTGTGAGAGGATTGTATTGTGTTGATGAGCTTGCCTCTGTGTTCTTCTTCTGATTAGATAACTTCTTCCATAGATTATGGATAAGTTCATCCGCCCGTCGCAGCTGGTCATTGATCCAGAATCAGCCGATGCTGAAGATGAATGGACTATGTGGCATGATGATTTTGAGGCCTTCTGCTCCGCCATAAACCCTGAGTTGAATCCAGATGAAATGTCACTTCTACCGGCGCATGTGAACTGTAAACTGTACAAGATCATAAATAACGCACAGGGTTACGGTAAAACTATCACTCTTCTCAAGTCAAGGTTTGTTAAACCTAAAAGTGAAGTGTTTGCCCGATACAAACTGGCTGTATGCAAATAGACAAGTGGAAAGTCCCTCGATTCATTCGTTGACAGACTCAGGAGTCATGCTGCTGATTGTGGTTTCAAGGACTCTACGGCCCAACAAACTGAGGAGCTAGCGATTCGCGACGCTTTTATTGCGGGAATGACGTCAAGCGCCATAAGACAAAGGTTGTTGGAAAATTTGTCGTTGAGCCTCACTTCAGCGATAGAACAAGCGAGAGCATTGGAGATGGCGCAGAAACAGTCAGCTTGCTATGTAGATGAATCTATGACAGCTGCTGGTGCTACGCATCGAGCACGTGTTGATCACAATAATGTTGAAGAAAAAGTGAGTGTTGTTTCTGATTCACAAGATTACGCCACGGCTGCTCAGATTCAAAGGTGCTCTTTCTGTGGTGGGTGGACTCACCCTCGATCGGCGTGTCCAGCGCGAAGCGCAGCGTGTGCCAAATGTCAGAAAATTGGTCATTACGCTCGCGTATGCAGGTCACAAAAGAGAAGGACATTTCAATGTTCTCCGACTTCGGCAGCGACAACATCCACTAGCGCTGGAGCCATGATAGCCGCAACGTCTTCGGTAAAGTCTGCTTTGCACAGTGTACGTTCAACTGTGACGCCTATTAAGCTCAACAAGAATATCGAAACAGAGGCATTCGTTGACACTGAGCAAAAGTTTTATTCGCTCTAGCATCGCAAGATCACAGGATTTAGACATTTTTCCATCTTCAGGACGCATCTCAATGGCGTCTTCTTCACAACATGTGGATATCAATTGTTGTTGTGTGGTTGACCTCCCCATAAAAGACAAGACGTATTCCAGTGTCCGGCTTCATCTTCTTGATGACCTGTGTGCGCCGATAGTGTTAGGACACGACTTCTTGGGACTACACGAGAACATCACAGTGGAATTCAGTGGTCGAGAACCGCCTCTCGAGATTTGTGGAGTGATGACCGCCAATGTTAAGCCTCCGTTGTTGTTTGAAAACTTGACATCTGATTGCATACCCATCGCTGTGAAATCTCGCCGTTATCCTAGAACAGATGTTGATATCATTAGAGGTGAAGTAACAAGACTGCTGAATGAAGGAATAATAACACCTAGCCGCAGCGCCTGGAGAGCACAAGTAGTGGTCGTCAAGCAGAACACCAAGAGAAGGTTGGTCATAGACTACTCACAGACCATAAATCGTTTCACCAACTTGGTTGCATATCCAATGCCTGGTAACAGTGAAACTGTGGATAAAGTTTCCAAATACAGTTATTTCAGTACAATTGACTTGGAAGCAGCGTATCACCAGATTCCTCTCCGAGATCTTGACCGACCTTACACCGCATTCGAGGCGAACGGAAAATTGTACGAATTTACGCGGGTTCCGTTCGGAGTAACCAACGGAGCGACCTGTTTTCAACAGACACTAGACGAGATCATTGAGAAAGAAAACCTCGAGGCGACATTCGCATACATAGATGTTATAAAGATATGTGGACGTACGTTGGAAGAACACAACCGCAACTTGTGCCGATTCAAATCGGTCGCTGCGAAATATGGTCTCACGGTAAACGAAGAGAAGTGCGTGTATTCACAGGAATCCGTTTCACTCCTTGGTCACGTCATCACGAAAGGTGAAATAAAACCGGACCCTGGACGTATGAAAGCGTTAATCGAAATGAAGGACCAACACAACTTGCCGAGTCTCAAGAGAACCATGGGGCTACTGTCTCACTACACCAAGTGGGTGCCAAAATTTTCGTAAAAAGTTTGTCCGTTCATATCGACACCAAGCTTTCCCTTGTCAAAATCAGATTCGGAAACTTTGCACGCCTTGAAGAGTGAAATAGCCGATGCTACACTTTCTGGAATAAACGATGACATGATATTTACTGTGGAAACCGATGCTTCAGCTGACGCTATAGCCGCCTCACTGACTCAGGAAGGGAAAACAGTGGCCTTCTTTTCGCGATCATTGTCAGATTCAGAAAAACGACAATCTACGGTAGAGCGGCAGGAGTGTGTCATCGTGGAAGCACTAAAGAAATGGCGCCATTTTCTGCTGGGTCGCAGGTTTAGGCTGTTAACAGATCAACAGTCGGTAAGATTTATGTTTGATGCCAAAAATCATGGTAGAATAAAGAATGAGAAAGTCATGAGATGAAGACTGGAACTCAGCTGTTTCAACTTCGACATAATATACAGGCCTGGCGGGCGAAACAATGTGGCAGACGCCCTTTCTCGTGCATCTGGAATAGTATAATCGATGACAAATTTATGCGATTTAAAACGTGTTCACGTGACTCTGTGTCATCCAGGAGTGCAACGAATGTATCACCTTGTACGCCAAAGAAATTTAACATTTTCAATGGTCGAGATTCGTTCGGTGACCCGAAAATGTGAAGTGTGCGCGAAAATTAAACCAAGATTTATCAACAAAACCGGAACGCTGATAAAGGCCACGCGACCGTTTGAACGATTGTCGATAGATTACTAAGGACCATTGCCTTCTTTGTCTGCGAATAAGTATATTTTGAATATAGTTGATGAGTATAGTAGATTCTCATTCGCAGTCGCGACCCAGGATACGTCGGCCGCTACTACGATCAAGTGTCTTTGTTCATTGTTCTCTGTTTGGGGACTACCTGAGTATGTCCATTCGGTTAGGGGGCCGGCATTTGTATCGACTGAGTACCAGACGTTCATGCATGAAAAGGATGCGGCTACTAGCTACTCTTCTTCCTATAACCCTCGCGGTAAGGGGCAAGTCGAAAGGGCGAATGTCACTTTGTGGCGGACGATAAGATTAGCGCTCGCATCTCGTGATCTACCGATTGAGGCGTGGGAGTCAGTACTTGATGATGCACTACACAGCATGAGATCTTTGCTGTGTGTAGCCACCAACGAGACCCCACATGAACGAATGTTTATTCATCCTCGAAACGCGATGTACGGTGAAGCTCTTCCATCATGGCTTAAAGTGAACTAAAACGCTTTGCTCAAACGCTCTCTGAGAAGGCCGAAATATGAACCTGATACAGAGGAAGTACGAGTTTTACATGTAAAACCTCAGTGGGTGAAAGTGCTCCACGCAGGCGGAAAGGAGTCAACTGTTCCGTTCAGACATCTGGCGCCGACGGGTGAAGAGAGCGTTCGTGGTGAAAACTTATCTGTTGAGACGGAGCAAGCGGAGCATCTGGGCGGCCCAACTAAAGCAAATCCAGCCGTGGATAATTCACCACAACAAACCGTGGAGAATGCAGAACCCAGTCCAGGACCATATGATGGTCACATTGACGTAGGTGACATTGGGTCGGGACCAGCCAAATTACTAACTCCGGAACCTCGCCGGTCGGGTCGTAATCGGCGTCAACCAGATTATTTGTCAGATTAAGTCCGTTAACATCCATTATTTCCTAGACGTTTGTTTTGTGTATTCATGTACGCCCCCTTGAGGTTTCGCAGTTGTCTTGGTTTTGGTGGGGGAGAATGTAGTGTAATTTGGGGAAATCCCAAAATTGGTGTTGGCAGTTCTATATTAATTTTGTGTGTTGCGTATTTGGATGCTTTGATTCAGATGAGTGTGTGTGTGTTCGTGGATGAGTGGTCGTTTGTTAACTATAGCCAAGTTCTTGATGTTTATTCTAGAATTGGTATTTGCAAAAGGGTTCAATTGCATACATAACAGCTATATCTGCTTCATAACGGACGCCAACGCCAAGAACGCACAAAAGCAAGAGCGAGGCGTTTGATTCACCGGTCAGGTATAGACCAAGATATTGAAACGACGACAAGACAATGTGAGAAATTCCAACAAATGCTACCGGCACAACAAAATGAGTCGTATATATCACACGCTCAACCAACAAATCATTTCAAATGATCTCAGCCGACTTTGCACAATACGGAGGTACAAATTCTTTGATCACAGTAGACCACTACTCATCTTGGTGTACGTTTTTGGATGTCGGAAAAGAAGCTACAACACGACAGTTAATTTAAAGCTGTCAAGATATTTTCTGTGTTAATGGCGTCCCAGACATCTGGTACAGCGATGGTGGGCCACAGTTCACATCCAACAAACTCCATCGGTTCCTTCTGCAATGGAGGGTGCAGCAGAGAGTATCTTCACCAGGATACGCCCAGTCTAACGGTAAAGCAGAATCTGCCGTAAAAGCGATGAAGAAGATAATCGCGAAATGTTGGAACAAGCAGTCCAGGTCGCTGCATCGTGACAAGTGGCACCAAAATGGCAGAATATGGACAAAGAATGTGATAGGGTCGAGAGAAGTGAGCTTCTAGAGAAGGTGACAAAGCATTACAGCCGTACAGCAAAGGATCCTCCAGAATTGAGAGTGGGGAACTGCGTTGCTGTACGTGATCCGGTCAGCAAACTATGGTCACAGTACGGTTTCATCGTGAGTATAGCGTGACACAGACGATATTTAGTATGGATGAACAGCGGCCGTGTGGTATGTCGAAATCGCCGATTCATTCGACGGAGATGGGCTCATACCACACCCAACGGTTTCCCAAGAGAATATAATTCTGCAGATTGGCAAGATGACATTTGTCTCGACAAGGATGCCGAACCATCCGGTGAAACGGCACAAGCGGCGCTCAGAAGATCGCAGAGGACCCGACGCCGGCCTGTGAGACTCATTGAACAAATGTGAGTCTCAAGGAGGGAGGTGTTGTGAGTGTACTTGTACTGTGTTGCTGAGCGCGCATCGGCGTGCTCCTACTGTTTGTATGTTTGTACCGTTTGTATTTTTGTGTGCATGTGGTTGTGAGAGTGTGCGCGAAGTGTCAATACAGTCTGATTTTAGCTGTGTGTGTGTGACCCGCGTGTTTGCTTTCCGGTGCATCGAAGCATTGGCTCAGATAACATTTGATGTGAGGTCTCGGTCGCAGCAGACGACCGAGCTAAACAGATTGTGTCTGTCTTATTATTCTCGTGTTCTTGCTGGCGTCGTCTGAACTTTTGTGCGGGTTTTATTTCGAGTTTCACATCATCGTTTTAATTCTCATTGAATACATCGTTCATATTACACCTGAAACAGCAAGCACACAAAGATCACGATGATGTTCTTGATCACAACTGTCACAGTGAAAACCCGGGATTTGAACCAATAAGAATCCTCCAAATAAACAAAGTTATTGTTTTTGGATATTATTGATTACTGCATACAGTTAGGCTCAGATACAGGGCTAAACTCATCTTAACACCATTGTTGCTGTTATTGTTATCAAGTGAAAACGGTCAGGAGCTTGGCAAGGAATTGTCTATATAATGCAATGTCTATAGCATGGGACGGCAAATTACAGCCCGCGGGCCGGAACAGGCCCTCGACGTCGTTTCGCCCAGTCCGCCGAAGACAGCTGAGTTTGCTTGATAAAGTGCATAGTTTCTTATATAATTTCAAGTTAGTAAATGTGTTAGTTTGTTTGTTTTTCCATTGCACGAAGCTCACCAATGATTTATATGAAATGTCGAGCTCCGAGTTTTTTCGAGTAGAGAGTGAACGAGTTTTTTCCTAATTCCCAGAGCTTTAGTTTTGGCTTGAAAGTATTGAGAAAAATAATTATGCATTCCGCGCTCGTGTTTTTTCAGTTAACCGTCCCTCAGTAGGAAAAACTTGCCGACTGCTCGTCTATATAATAAAACGTATGCAATAAAATTATTAAAAAGATAACGAAATGTGTGGCCAACAGAATATTTATTCAAACTGAGCTGAAATCATTATTAGCGCAGGTTATATTGCATTGTCGAGGCCAGTTGCACGAATAAAATCTAACACCAATCTGTACATACCTGATTTTCATGAACCTAAAAACGTATTGATGCTCGGTTCCAATAGTTGACAAACGCAATGAGATATGAGTAAACGGCAATCTGCGTTGATGCGGGTTGAGAGCCAACCTGATCGGTAAGTTGTTGTTGTTGTTATTGGTTACTGCATATAGCAAAGGTGAGGCTCAGATGCAGAGCCGAATTGGGACCAATTCTGCAGTGCAAGGAAATTCTTTCTTTCTGCTCTTGAAACCGCCAAATCTTCATACTATCAACTTAAACTATCATCTTGCTCTAACTCCTCCGCTTCTAAAATGTCTAACTTGAAAGCTATAACAGGGTTTTCCTAAGCTTCTTCTTCCACCATCGTTTTGGATCCTTTTTCCACGACAAACTCTCAAAAGTCAAGTCCATACTCCCCCTTCTTCATTAACCCTAAATTTCCCTTATACCAAAATTTCCATAGATTATTTCTCGCCTATCTCCCCAGCCATGACAGCTAAGCTTCTGAAAAAAACAAAATTTCAAATACCTTTCTGACCCCATCAACTTTCTAACTCTCCCTGACTCCGTAATGCTGCTTGTACATATGCTTACTCACTTTGTCAATATATCTTTCTCCATGACATTTTCCTCGGATCTAAGCATGCTATCGTTTCTCCTATTCTTAACAGGCCTTCCCTTGACGCTTCCAGTCCTTCCAATTATCGTCCTATATCTTTCCTCCCTCTACCATTCAAGCTCTTTGAAGCTGCCATCCTGCCTCAGCTCCACTCATGTTTATACTCTGTCCTTGATGCCTGCCAGTCCGGTTTCGTTTCTCTTAAATATTGTGTTCACAGTTTAGTTTATATTCTACTTGTTGAGGAATTGCCCTACTGGAGGTGTATTAGTTGTGAAATCACGTGAAATTATTGTTTGCGGTTTACTTTGACGTTTTCGTTGTTTGTTGTATTTGAATCAACGGTGAGGGAGATGTTTGAGAGATCAGTGACAAAAGTGCGGCAAATGGTGGAAAGTGACTGGTTATTGCGTATTGTCTGTGCGATGTTGTTTTTGTGATATGTCTTTTATACATTACTTTTTAATACAGCAACAAGCTATTTCGGCCGAAGATTGGAACCACTGAAAATCACTGATATAATTTTGAAGTACGACTGATCTGGTGATCTTGAAACCTGGCTAGACAAAGTGAAGCTTGGTGCAAAGCTGAAAGAAATCGAGGATATTGCTACAATATTGCCACTGTTTCTCGAAGGACCGGCTTTTCAAGTGTATCAACAATTATCTGCCGCGAGAAAAGGAAACAGTGATTACGTGATAGCAGCATTGAGACGAACATTCGGACTTACAGCGTGTTCTGCGTATGGGAAATTTATCACTCGAAGGCTAGAAGAGAATGAAACCATTGAACAATATTTGTCAGACTTGAAGTCGCTAGCCAAGTGTGTCTCGAGTGAGCCTAGTGATGCATATGTGGCCTGCCAATTTCTTAGTGGACTGCCTCAACCAGTCCAGAATCCTGTGAGAGCGATGCATGGGGCGGCATTGAATCTGAAAAACGTTCTTGACTGCGCCAAGCAAGTACAAGCTGGGCTGCTAAAGTCGGTGGCATCTGGTCACGCTTTTGCTATGACCGAGAATTTTGTAGCCCCTAAGTGTCACAAGTGTGGTGACGTAGGACATGTGACGAAGCATTGTAAACAACCAAGATTGAATGAGACACGAACGTGCTTCAAATGTCACAAATCAAGCCACATTGCACGATACTGTCCGGGAAACGAGGAGCGGGGGGTGGTTACATTTTCAGCGCCATCCATCACCCCCGCGAGCAGTGATTGATATATGGTTGGGTGGTGAACATGCACGTGCCTTAGTAGACTCAGGCAGCAGTCATTCGATTATTACAAAAAGGTTGAGTATGACTGTTGACAAGCCGGGGAACTGTGACAATTTGCCGCTCAAAATTATGAATGGTTCAATATTTATGCTACGAGAATACGTTCGTTGGAATGAGGTGAAAGTGAATCAAGGTCAATCAATTGAGAATTTATGTTCATGGATATGCGAGAATTCTCACCTTCCATACGGAGTAGATATGATATTTGGTCTTGATGCAATTACTGCTATTGGAGGTGTTCTTATTGCTGCTAACGGTGAGGTGAGTTTCGTTGGAGATGCACGTGTAGCCTGTGTCTCCCAGGATAACACAAAACAGATAAAAGATACGGATTTCATTGCACGATTAAGTGACGGCAGATGGATTGTCGAGTGGAGGTGGAAGGGATTTCCTCCACATGACGTTGGTTCGACGAAAAATTATTCCGTTTCAGTTGGTGATCGAGAAGAGTTTGAAGACGAGGTGAAATCATGGATAGATAAAGAATCTTGCAAGAATTTGATGTTTGTCAACACGGTGAGGTAAGAGGTCTTATACCATTGATGGCTGTTAGACAAGAGCGAACAAATAAGGTTCGGCCCGTGTTAGATTATCGTATGTTGAATGAGTTTATCGAAAGTGCACCGAGATTAGACAGTGCAGTATGCGACGAGAAACTGAGAAATTGGCGGTGATTCGGAACCTCGGTGGAAATGCTAGACCTGAGAAAAGCCTATCTGCAGATATATGTAGATAAATCCCTATGGTGTTATCAAGTAGTGGAATTCGGAGGGTACGGCATGACTCGGCTTGGGTTTGGACTGAGAATTAGTCCAAAAGTCATGACAAGCGCATCAGTAAGTACGTTGATCGTTACATCGACGATATAATTGTGAATACTGAAAATGTTAGTGTTGAGACTGTGCAGCGGCATCTGACTAGTTTTGGTCTTCGTACAAAAGAACCTGAGGTGTTGGACGGAGCGCGTGTGTTGGGATTGCGAGTTTGCAAAGAGAGAGGGCAATATCGTTGGTTGAGGGATGGAGATAGGCCACTGATCTGTCCCTTTTATTCAGGTTTCAGGTTTCCACTGATCTGTCCCTTTTATCCCATATACGCAATCTGGGAGTAAGGTTTGATTCAATCCTTGATTTCTCTCAATATCTGTCTAACCTTACTCGCTCTTGTCGTTTCATCTTACGCCAGTTCTATACAATACGTCATCACATCGACCAGTCATCCGCGCTCATTCTATAGTAAATTCTTATCTTTTCACGTCTTGATTACTGTAATTGTCTATTTTTCCACCTACCTAAAATATATTTGTTCTTTTCGATCGATAATCAATCTATCCTGTCGATTCGTTCCACGCCTCCCTCTAGGTCGCCAACCTCCATTCACATTAGGCAGCTTGGCTGGTTGACAGCCCACTCGAGAATCCAGCACAAACTATGCTGTCTTGTGTTCAAGCATATTCACACTTCTTCTCCTCCTGTATACTTATCCTATATTCTTAAATACTGTGATCGTCCTTTCAGTCGCCGTCCTGTGCCTCTCGTCTGTCCTACCGCTCTGCATGAATCCACCTGGTTTGCTACATCCTTCTACTCTTCTGCTCCCCGACTTTACAACTTACTTCTTGATCACTTGTGGAAACTTAGATCTTACTCTACCTTTTCTTCCGCGCTACATACATATATGTTGTTATCTTCTCCCCTAACTCCTCCCTTCCGCTATAACTGACCGTTCCGCATTCCCCGTCTACAAATTATCTCTTCGTTCTGTTTAACTGGTGTTAACTAGGTCATATAGCTGAATGTGTCTTCAAAGATGGCATTGTAGTGTGTACAAATTCGACCGCTGAATATGACATCGAAAATTAAGAAATGAATGCCGACAGATAAAATATTTCATGTTCTGTTAAATTCTACAGCGTTTTCTGTCTTGTTTCTTTTGTATCTACATGCCTCAATTCGTCTCACCAGCTTTCTCTGGTTTTCAGAGGCCACATAACAACAACAGCTTTGTACAAGCGACTCGCTGCCCACTTGCATGACGGCGCTATTTTTCGGCACTACGGGCAAGAGCATAATATCAAGCTCAACAGAACAATCCTCACTGACAATACATCCACCATTTGCCAGGAACATAACATCAGAAAGCTCAAAATGATAGAGGCAGTGTTGACTTGTATGAAGAAACCAACTATAAACGTCCAACAACAACCTGACGTAATTCTTCCCTCTATTAGACAAAACAACATCAACAACCAACAGAGGAGCGCATCACAACATCCTGCACGTAACCAGAATTTTACTAAATCAAACGGCAGTGCAAATGCGCACTCGACATGAATTGTATATAATTTTATATTGAAATTTTCTAGAATATCCAACGTCTCATTAAAATTTGTTTTTCAGTTAAGTGTATATTTAATTACGATTGTTATGTATATATATATATATATATATATATATTTCTCCTATTTCCCCATTCAATAATTATGTTTACTGTATCCGTGAGCTCATTCTCTCGCCCCCTTGAGCGCCTGTACTAACTTAGGCACACATTTTCCACGGGCGCGTATGATATAAAACAATAAATCAAATTCATGTGTATTTTCTTTTTTATTCAAAATTTAATGTTATTAAGATCATAAGGGAAAAATGGAACAGGCACAGAACATATGGTTTGTTAGATTTTGATTAGTTTTTTTAGTTTTTGATGGGAACAAAATCGGAGAAAGAGTGATATATTGCCATTATAGACTATTTGCAGAGATGATTCGCTGTTTCCGAGAAGTCATATTTGATCTGTTAGACCAGTGATAATTCGAACAATACCAATGGGGACGTGGAGCGTTGAACTACAACGGAACTTCCCCAGAACAACAACATAAAAAACAACAAGTAATAAAAACCACTGTACGCTTTCACCGTGCACCTCATTCACATCGACACGCTCAATGGAACATACAAATGAAAACCACCCAGTCACACTTAATTTTTTTAGAAAGTTTATTACCTATGTATGAATACAATTGTATTAGTTAACTATATATATTTATATATATTTGCATTAAATTGCAATATTCTATCTGTCGGCATTCATTTCTGAATTTTCCATTTCATCTGTAGCGGCCAAATATGCCTTGCCTAGGACAGTGCATATTAACCCTTCTCAGTGTTCGCACCCCTTTCGAATCATCAGTCAGTTCTCGCACCCCCATTATACTCGCCATCAGTTCTCGCACCTTCTGCATTCTTGATAGGTATACGAAAATATAAAAATACAAACGAAGTAGTAACAAAACTTTATTATTTAATATTAATTCATACAAATCCTTTAACGGGATTAAGCAAAACTACGTTTTTCAGGAAAAATATAATACATAGGTTGGATATATACTTTCTTTAAACAGAATTACAGTAATCCTCACACCCCCTAAGAAACAGGCTCGCACCCCTAGGGGGTGTGAGCACCCCCGGTTAAGAACCCGAGGTCTAGGACCTCTGGCCACTCTCTCTCTCTCTCTCTCTCTTTTCCTAACTCAGACAGCGCCCGCTAGCTCCGAAATGTTACCAAAGATTGGCCAAGTACTGAAGTGTCTGCCTGCCTACACCAAAAGCTCGCAAGGAGTATTGAGTCAAAAATTTGTGTGCGAAACAGCTATACGATTCAATAATGTGTGTATATACAAGATACGTGAAAACGTATCTCACAAAACTTGTACGTGACTTGTAACTTGTACGTGGAAGAAAAATCTCACAAAAATGCTCATGTGTATTGTGGTGTGATCGTGTGCAGTTAGAGAGAGTGTGTGTGAGATATTGTGTCTGAGTGCATGAACATGTTAGTGTGTATATGTGTGACCGTGTATAGTTGAATTGCGTATTGCGTGCGAGTGTGTGGGAGCAAGTGTGTATATTTGTGTCGGTATGTGTGTGTGTGTGTGTTTGTGTGTGTGTGTGTATGTGTGTGTGTGTGTGTGTGTGTGTGTGTGTGTGTGTGTGTGTGTGTATGTTCCCGTGTGTGACGGTGTGAACCTGAGAGTCGTGCTCGTGGTGCGGTCGCGTTGTGATGCACTGTAGGCGCGCGTGGGGTGGTGATGCCTACGCGCGCCTGTCTGTAATATATGCTAGTTTTTTTGTTACATGTATTAAATTCATTCAGCGTGTGTTTAATGAAATTGTCACGAGTTTTTGTGATATATTTAGCAAATCATTGAAATGCCATTAACGGTTTTGCTTTTGAATCACTGATCTATCCACAGTCACTGATGCAGGTCTGACTACCGAAACGTTTGACTACATTGGCCCTCATTTGTGCTCCTTCTCTTACATTATATACGTGAAAATATATATGCAGTTATATGAAACAATACATGTATATATTTCCAGTAATTATTTATTAACATGTATTTATTTTAAACTGACTTTGTGGTGGGCCAAGTGTAACTGCGTCTCATGCTACCTGGCGGTACCTGCCAGAAGCGCAGTGTCCTGTGCAGCTATGTGTATGTCTGTGTGTCGTGTTGTGTTTGTTCGTGATTGTGAATGTTTGATATTGTGTGTATGTTTGTCTGTACTTGTCCTTCTCGTGTCTTGTTAATGCATAAATACAGTCGGTCCAAAGCACTCGTCCTGTTAGCGTGTTACGATCCGTGGCGAGCCAAACGCCACATTGGCTCATCAAATTCTGTTAGTTGATGTGTCCTTTAAGCTGCTAGCAAGCTTTCGTGCTTGCGCACGAAACCACGCTGATCATCTTGCGGTGCATGCTTGCAATGAAGGTCAAACACAACACGACATACAGACATACACATAGTTGCAAATTACACATAGTTGTTTCATCCATGTGTATATTTGTGTGTCGTGTTGCGTTCGACCTGTTCGTTTCGCCCTCATGTGGCGTTTAGGCAGCCACGAAATTACACATGTCAACAATGTGAGGTTTTTGGACCGACTGTATCTAATACAAGAGGACGAAGCGAACAGGTCAAACATGCAGACAAACATACAAACATACAATTGGTCAAGCGCAACACGACACACAAGCATACACATGGCTGCACAGATCACTGCGCTTCTGGTAGGTAACGCCAGGTGGCGCGAGAAGCAATTATACGGGGAACACCATAACTTAATTTCCAGCGTAATTGTTTCTAATTTTTAGCATCCGGGTTCATTTTTGGTAAAAATATTCAAATGCCCGCAGCATAAAACATTTAGCCCAAAAAATGCCAATCGAAACATTTTTAGATGACATTTCAACCGAAACGAAACATAATATGGGCAATTTGTCATAAAAAAGGAAATTGTTCGCGTGCGTACAAAAGTTTCATTTTATTAGAGATTCGGAGTATGGCCACTCTACATTTATAGCGTATGTAATAATAATAGTTGTATTAATATTATTATTATAATGATTATTATTATTAGTATTCTTAGGCAGAACTGGTCGTAACTTTCTTACTACACTTATGTTCGTCGCATCCGCGCAGGACAGGAGTAGAAAATCCATCGCATCTGTTTTCGATTTTCACGCACATCCATATGCCGTAGCAAAAAACGTTAACCGCACCTGGTTTGCATTCCTCTGTCAATACAAAACCCAATTGTCTCAGAATGCGTGTGTGTGTGTGTTTGTCTGTGTTGAGCCTGTGTATTCTACGGTTTTATTGGAGAAAATAAATATTATCTATCCATAAATATATTGCTCTCAAATCTTGTTGTCTATTTTACACTACAAACTGTACTATGTCTCAAATTGTACTTCATTTGACATACAAATACATACACACACACATACATACACGGTGCTGCACACCGTGCCAATCAAAGATCCGCTCGGCTTCCACTGTGGCACCTGTAACTGCTGAAACAATCGCTAATATTGTCGATTCTCGCCTCAACTCATTTCGGCAGGAAATACTGACCGATTTCCGTAGCTCGTCTAGTCAAGCTGTCACGGCTGCTACTCGTTCTCCCAACTCTCTGAAGTCCTACGCGGTTGTCCTCAAATCCAGAAATTCTGACACACCTATTTCTGAAAAACTTGTGGCTCCAGCTCTACAGAAAATTCCGGTCTCTGGTTCTCGCCCATCTGCCAACGGTAGCTTAGTGCTGCGTTGTGACTCGCCACGCTCGGCGGAGAACGCTGCAGATTGTGTTCGTGCGGCATTCGCCGATGTGGAGGTACACATCCCTCCTCTGAGGCATATTCGCCCAAAGATCACGATCGCTAACATCCCGAGCGACATGACTCCGGAAAGCCTGCTCTCATCTATTCGCCTAAAAAATTATCCTCTGACTGATCTTCCCCCGTCGGATCTACAGGTTCTATTTTTCACCAAGCCGAAGAATAACGCCACTCATGCTGTTCTATCTGTGTCACCCTCGGCTCGCTCAATCATCAAGGATTGTTCAGACCGCTTATTTATTGGTCTGCGCTGCTGTGCGGTGTACAGTAGGTACTGGGTTGTACGCTGCTTCCGTTGCTCGGGGCTCGGCCATAAAGCCGATAAATGTAGTCAACCTACTAAGTGCGGCTTCTGCGCAGGTTCCCATGCATCCAAAACATGTGACCGTTCTGGACCAGCCAAATGCACAAACTGTGTACGCTCAGGGCGTAGCCACTGTCACTCCTCCTACGACTCATCCTGTCCATCTCTCTTGGCTGTCCGTAATTCTCTTCGTATGCGCACCCTCTCCTGTGACTCTCCTACTCAAATTTCCTCTTCTACTGCCGTCTCAGTTAACCCTGATTCACATTCGTGTATCTCGGCCTGACTACGTTCGCTCCCTCTTGCCTCGCCCATCCGTTCCTCCTCTAACACTAGCGCTTTAACTCTTGGTTTTCTAAATACTAGGTCATGTCGGTATAAGACTCCTATACTCTCACACCTGATTTCCTCTCATAATCTTTCTTTATTCTTCCTCGTTGAGACCTGGTTACTTGATTCTGATGTTACGTCTTTTACTGCCCATCTCCCTGCTGATTTCAACTTTATTCACTCCTCCCGCTCAAACACCAAAGCTTCCGGTGGTGGTGTTGGATGCATATTTAATAAATCCTTAGTCTTATCTACTATACCCAACTTTGGTCCCCCATGCTTATCCTTTGAATACCTCGCTCTTTCTCTCAATATTCCATCCTGCTCGAAATTTTGCTTTGTTATAATATATCGCCACAATCATCCGGGAACTACGTCATTATTTCTTACCGAATTTCCTCTGTTACTTGATGTGCTTCTCGCGTCCTTCTCCAGTCGTTTTCTTATAGTTGGAGATTTTAATTTCTGGGTCGATCAACCTTCCCGAAATCCTTATTGCTCTCAATTCCTGTCTATGATCCAAACTTACGGTCTGTACTCGCCTGTTACCTCACCAACTCACATCTCCGGTCACACCCTTGATCTTGTTCTTTTTCCATCTCCAGTTCTAGCATCCGACCTAACCCCTCCGGATGTTCTTGTATTTCCCCCAGATACCATTACTTCTGACCACAGTCTCCTCACTTTCAATCTTCCCTTTCCCAAACCACGTATTTCTCCCCCCAGATCGTACAGAAATTACAAAAATTTTGACCCTCACCTCTTCTCAACTTTATTCTCTCACATGCTTCCCTCAACTCAATTTCACTCTCTTCCCCCTACCCAATTGTACTCTTCTTTTTTCAAGGTTATGTCTTCTATCAACGAAGCCATATTTCCACTATGCTCATCCTCCAATCGCTCCAATCTTCCTCCTTGGTTTAATCGCGAACTAATCTCTCTCAAACGCGCCCAACGCTACCACGAGCGTGTGTGGAAACGCTGTTGCACTACTGCTACGTGGTCATCCTTCTGCTCATCTCGCTCTTTGTATATATCTGCTCTATACTGTGCTAAACAATCCTACTTCAAATCTCAATTATCGTCACTCTCTCGCTGTCCTAAATCTCTGTGGTCCTCGCTTAACTCATTGAGTGGCCTGCAAAACCCAAGCCTTTCGTCTTCTCTCTCTGCCTCCGACCTTGCTGTATTTTTTTCCGATAAAATCCAAATTGCCATTTCTAGTATTTCTTCTCCTAACTCCCGCTTGACTCACACTAAATCCCACGATCATTTTACTCACTTTTCTCATCTAGAGCTTCCTGATATCATCACTATCATTTCTACAACAAACATTTCGCTTTCCCCTGCGGACCCCATAAATTTTCGTGCCCTATCAGACTCTATTTTGCTCCTGGTTCCCTTTATATTGCATTTAATCAATAGCTCTTTCCTACATGGTGTATTTTTTCCTGAGAAGCATGCAGTCATCCTTCCGATACTCAAAAAACCTTCCCTCGATCCCTCGCTATGTAGCAGTTACCGTCCTATCTCTCTACTCAACTTTCCCTCTAAACTCCTCGAGTCTGCTATGTATTCTCAACTTGCGCCATTCATCAACAAATCCCTTGACCCCTTCCAATCGGGTTTCAAGTCTGCTCACTCTACTGAATCTGTCCTAACCTCCGTTACTACTACTGTTTTTTCTCATTTTTCATTCGGTAAATCTGCTCTGCTTATCCTCCTTGATCTGTCAGCAGCCTTTGACTTAGTTGACCATTCAATTTTAATCAGAGATCTCTCCTTTCTTGGTGTGTCCTCTTCAGCGCTCTCTCTTCTACATTCTTATCTTACTGATCGTTCCTACTCGGTGCAATTCAATTCCACTACTTCTAAGCAAACTCCTCTACTTTCCGGTGTGCCACAAGGTTCTATTCTAGCCCCGCTTGTCTTCAATCTGTACATGTCTTCTCTATGTCCTATTCTCCATCGCTATTCTGTCCAGTTCCACGTCTACGCAGACGATATACAAATAATTATTCCTCTTCCCTTCCCCCATGCTTCGTTCTTATCAGACATTATCTCTGATATTTCTTCCTGGTGTGCCTCTCGCAGTCTCCTTCTTAACACTTCCAAATCAGAATTCTTCATTCTACATCCTCCTCGCTTAACACCTCCGCTGCTCCCTTTACCCCTATCTCAAAGTGTTCGCGATCTCGGAGTCATTCTTGATTCCTCACTTTCTTTTTCTGCAAATATTTCTGCTGTTGCTCGCACTTGTCATCTCATTCTACGTTCGCTATATCCTATCCGCCCTTTTCTCGACCGTCCCTCAGCTATTAAACTGATTCATTGTTTCATCTTTTCAAGAATCAACTACTGTAATTCTTTATATTTCCATGTACCTCGCTCCTCTCTGAAAATCCTGCAACATGTCATTAATAAATCTTGTCGTTTCGTGTTTTCTCCTTCCCACTTTCGTCATACCTCACCCTATCTCTACAATCTTCGATGGCTTCCGATCATCCCTCGCATCCACTTTAAAATTTGCTGTCTTGTTTATAAACTTTTGCATGACCCTCGGCAACCTACATACCTCTCGCAGCTTCTTACACTCTCTAATAACTTTCTTTCCCGTCATCCTCTTCCTTTATCTTGTCCACGAGCCCTCAATGAATCTACCTGGTCTAGTAAATCCTTCCCTTTCTATGCTCCACGTTTGTACAACTCTCTTCCCTCCCATGTTATCTCCTCCACATCCTTATCATCGTTTTCCTCTTCTCTGCGCAATCATCTCATTGATAAATCTTTTGATCATGACTCTCACTCTCTTACTCCTTACGCTTCGCTCTGAGCTGTCATACCGTACCCGTCTCGCGTGATATATTTACTAGAAGTTTTCTTGTTGTTTTTTATGCTCTTTCTTACTGCCATGTTTCAATTTGGCGGTGTGTGTGCATGAGTATGTTTGTGTGCGTGTGTGTGTGTGTGTGTGTTTGTGTGAGTGTGTGTGCTTGTGGGTGTGTGTATTGTCCGCATGTTTGTTTTCCCTAAGCGGCGTGTCTTACATATTTGTTTATATTTTTGCACCAAGATTTCTCTTTTCGCGCGTGTGTTTTAATGTGCGCTATACAAATAAACGTTAATAATAATAATAATAATAATACACACACATACATGCACACACAAAGTAAAAAGCTCTTGAAACCTGGGTTTTGAAGACTTATGAAAAGTTATTGATATTTCCATTATAATATGGGCTATTATTAAATGTAAATAGATTTTATCGACAATAGTGGTGTGTATGTATCGATATATGATGATGAATGTGTAGATAACATACCACAGTTTTGTTCATCACAAGATCTGTGTTCTCTAGTTGATTCGCCATCGCATAGTTGTTCGTGCTTGATGCAAAAACTTCCTTCCGTACAGTTGTAACGTTTAACGCCCTTCTCACATGGAACTGTTTCGTTACAAGTTAGACTTGAAATCACAATACGGTAGTTGTTTTACCATTAATAATAATTATATTATTATTAATATTACTATATATTATTATTATTAATTATGGGCAAATACAGTAGCATGGGAAGAGTGGAAGGTCTATTACTAGCCTGTGCGGCGGCCCCATGTATCGTGAGCGCCCAAAAACATACGACATAAGTTTAGCGCCACACAATACAACTTTTGGGATACTTTTCGTTTTCAGGTATGCGCGTTGCTCGATTTTGTTGTGTAATATGTTGTATTTTGTATGTATATTGTGTATATAGTTGATATTTGTGAGTGTATGTGTGAGTGAAGCCCTTGTCACACGAGGCCAATCGTTGGCTTGGCCGACAATTGGCAATTGGCTTAACAGTATGTGGTGGTCTAGGCTAAATGTGTAAGGATTAAAGAAAATTAAAAATGCTAATATATAGAAAACGCTTAAAACGCACATAAACGTTTCTATATTTTTCATAGATTTTAGGTTAGGTTAAGTTTAGCGTTCTAATATAATGTGCTGCCTTTGCAGGTGGCGAGTGACTGGAAGAAATTCTTTAAATCAAATTTTATCAATCTAATGTTCTTGATTCCTTACACATTTAGCGTCAACCGTATGTGGTTTGCTTGTTTGTTTATTAGTGTTCGCTGCTTTCACGAAGCAGAAAGATAAGGTATTTGCTTGTTAGCTTTGTCTGTTCTTTTTCTCTTTACATTGTCAGTATGCGTATTATGTTACTTGTGCGTGTATGTGTTTGTTTATTTGTGTGTAAGATCAGTGTGGGTAAGCGTGTGCACGCGTATATTTGAGTCCAGTCTCGGGGAGATGATTGTATATTCTGGTCACATCTATACATCATCTAGTCATGTATACATCCCTTACTGTTGCATCCTGCATCCTGTTGGTCTGCATAATTGATATATCGATCGCCACAGTTCCGGCTCTATGCAACGAAGGGTGACGGACGCACAGGACAGAAGGGTGAATGGACGTCAAATCACACAATCTCACTGGCGTACTCAGGGGGCGGTGCTCAGGGGCTGAAGCCGTCTACAATTCTTTTATCAACTCCTCATAACCAAGAGATTCACTATAAGAGGTTAAGAAAAATAGTTTTTCTGTAGAATTTGTTGATGCCCCGCTATTCGACGGGGACGCGGCGATATCTCATTGGTCGAACCTTCGCTTGGCCAAATCGTGAAACTGTGTCTGCCATACGAATACATTATCATTAGGGGGATAGGGACTGACCTTGTAAGATAAAAAAAAAATATTACAGACAGGCGCGTGGGCACGTCTCACGCCGACAACACACACACACACATAAACAAACACACAACGCACACGCACACACACACACACACACACACACACACATACACACACACACACAGGCCTCACATCCACCGAAACAACCAATCAGCCGATCACCCGCTCGCCGCCGCAGGGCATCACAAGCACACACACACACACACCGACACAACTATACACACTCGCACGCAATACACTATTCGAACATACACGGTCTCACATAGACACACTAACACATTCACGCACTCACACAATCACGCACTCATTTCGACACAATATCTCACACACACACTCACTCTCTCACTGCACACGATCACACCACACCTCCACCTGTTTCAAAAAAACAAATATAAACGAGCTAAAGAAAAGACAATGCACAAAAAGTGAACCAAGCAAACCAGGAAAAATGAACCAATAAACAACCTAACTCGACGACGGCATCCACTAGACGCACACACCTTGGCTGCGGTGAAGCACAACACGCCAGGTCCCAGCATCTACCACGCTCCCGCCTCGCCCGTGCTCTTCAGCGCTCAGCCGTAGCCTGCCGTCTTCTTCATCATCGGCTGCCGCGAAAGGGCACAACACCACGACCTCAACATCCACCATGCTCCTGTCGACACCAGTGCTATTCAGCGCCCTGTCGCAGACCGCCGTGATTCTGCCGCAAACGCAAGCCGCACTGTCGTCGTCGATCATTTCCTCCTCCGGTCTCAGCAGCTCCTTTCTCTCACCTGTCCTCCAGCACCAGCAGCCTCCACCAGCAATCTTCCAGCTGCCCGGCGACAAGTACAACACCAGTGCGGGCGGGACGACGAGCAACTCTCGGCTGAAGCTCCCCCGCAGCCTCCTGCCGGCACCATGCTCTCCTGCCGTCCCCCTGCACACCAACCTGATACGTCGCCGAGCACCTCCCCCACATCTTCCAGGCTGCTGCTAATACTGGAGGACACTGTCTCCGCTGCTGAAGCCGGGTCGCAGACAAGCAATACTTCCAAAAGAAAAAGGCCGAGATAGCTTGTAAGAGACAAAAAACCAAAATATATTACAGACAGGCGCGCATGGGCATCACTGCCCCACGCACGCCCAAAGGACGTCACACGCCGACAACACTTCCAATACGAATCCACGCTCACACCGTGGCATACGGGAGCACACATACACACACACACACACACACACACACACACACACACACACATGCACAGGCCTCACATCCACCGAAACAACCAATCAGCGGCGAGCCAGTCACTTGCTCGACGCCGCGGGACATCAAAACTTGACAAACACACACACACACACACACACACACACACACACACACACACACACACACACACACACCGACACAACTATACACCGTCGCTCACATACTTTCGCAAGCAATACACAATTCAACAATTCACTATTACACACTGACACGCTCACGCACTCAGACACAATCTCTCTCTCACTGCACAGGATCACACCACAGACCTCAGCCCAGACCCCCAAAATATCAATAAATATATCACTGTTCGCTACCCGAATCGGTGGAGCCAGCCCCTGCTGATCGTGAATGTTTCGTGTGTTATGCTGTTGGAGGATGATGTTGGCATTAAATCTTCCCACAGTGGTAAGGCACATTCTCGCACAGGTCTTAGGAAATTTCAAGACTTAGCAAGAAATTAAAAGAGAACTGCCAAAAATGCAAGATTAATATAATACATTATATATCTTACCGAGAACAGCTGATTAAACGAATATAACACACAACATAGCATATAACAACTATATATACATCATATGTATTTATGTAGTGTAGCCAGGCAGACTATTTTGGTCGATACACACGAGATTGAACTGGATGACAAGATCACAGCTCACAATTTTCTTGCGCGTATTCTCCATTGCTCGTGTAAGTTTTTGGTTATTTGCACCGATATTACGCAGGCCAATGCTTTGTGACGTTCAGCGGAGTTACCAATCGCCAACTTCAGACGATGTGGTTCACTAAATGCCGTTTGTTTGGTGTATGTGCGCTTATATAAGACTATCATCAAAACCCACCCGTTGTGCGGAGCAGTTCTTAAAATGAAATTCATACTTAATTCATAAAAATATGGCAAATAATAAAATAAAAAGGTAAACTCATATAAATCTTAATCAATTGAATGTATAAATTTAATTATTTCAATTTTGATTTTGACAAAATATTATCCCTCACTCCGCCTCATATTTAAACTTGCCCATCGTGCGAAATAATTCAAAACACAAACACGTAACAAACAGTGAAAATTCTAGGGTGTAAACCCGCCCGTCGTGCGGAACAATTCCTACTATTAAATTAATATTCAATTAAAAAAAGGGAAACAAATTAAAAAGAAAAAAGTAAACCAATTAAAATTTTATCTTATAGAAAAGTATAAAGGTGAACATTTTTGTTTTTATTTGGACAAATATTTCCCTCAAATATCATCATATTTAAGCCCGTCGTACGGAAAAATTCAGAGCTCAAACATGAAATAATGCATAATGATTAAAAATGAGGCAAATTCATCAGAATGTTTCCAAAATATATGTATAACTAAACATCATTCCCCAACATCATTTGCACAAGTACTATTATACTTATAGCAGTATAATATTTACCGCCAAAAAAATCATATACATACATTCATATACATTTATATACATACATTATATTCCGCATTCATATTAAACCCAATATAACCTGACCCAATCCTACCATTAAAACCCGCCCGTTGTGCGGAGGAAGTCATAAAATGGTATTGATATTAAGAAAAATTCATATTCACAAAAAATATTCCAAATTAAAAAAGAAAATGAAAACTCATAAGTGTCTTACTCAATAGAAAAGTCCAAGTGTGAATATTTTTATTTTTATTTTGACATAATATTTTCCCTCAACCCTCCTCATATATAAACACACCCATTGTGCGGAATAATTCAGAACACAAACACGTAACAAACAATGAAAATTCTAGCATGTAAACCCGCCCGTCGTGCGAAACAGTTCATACTATTAAATTTGTATTCAATTCATCAGAGAAAAGTAATATGAATTAAAAAAAAGTGGAGTAAACCCATAAAAAAGTCTAAATTTCTATATTTTCATATTTATTTTCACAAAATAGTTTGCCTAAACCGCCACATATTTATACATGCCCGTCGTGCTGAATAATTCAGAACTCAGACACGAAACAATGAAAAATGACCACTTTTTCATCATAATGTTTCCAAAATATTTTTATAACTTAACATCACCGTCTAGCATTGAAACCCGCCAGTTGTGCGGAGCAATTAATAAAATGAAATTCATATTTAATTCATAAACATATTGCAAATTAAAAAAGAAAACAGATATACTCATTAAAATCTTACTCAATTGAAAAGTCTAAATTTAATTATTTTTATTTTTATTTTGACAACATATTTTCCTTTAACCCGCCTCATATTGAAAGCCGCCCGTCGTGCTCAACAATTCATAAAATAAAATGCATATTCAATCCATGGAATAAACTGTATAAATAGTAAAAAGCAAAAAATTTAACCTGTAAATACGTTCACCAATAAAAACTCTAAATGTGAATATTTCAATTATAAATTTGACAAAATATTATCCCTTAATCCACCTCATATTTAGACCTACCCGTCGTGCGGAATAATTAAGAACACTAGCACGTACAAAACAATGAAAATTCTAGCATGGAAACCCGCCCGCCGTGCGAAACAGTTCATACTATTAAATTTGTAATCAATGCATAAGAGAAAATAAATATGAATTAAAAAGAAAAGAGTAAACCCCCAAAAAAATCCTATTTAAACCTGCCCGTCGTGCTGAATAATTCAGAACTCTGACACAAAACAATGAAAAAATGACAAAAAAATTTTGTCATAATGTTTTCAAAATATATTTATAAGTCAACATCACCACCTAGCATTAAAACCCGCCCTTTGTGCAGAACAATAAATAAAGTAAAATGAATATTGAATTAATAAAAAATGATTAGAAATTAAAAAAGAAAAAGTAAACCCATAACAAGTCTTAACGAATAGAAAAGTCTAAATGTGAATGTGTTTATTTTAGATGTGGCAAAATATTTTCCCTCGAACAGCATCGTATTTAAACCCGCCCGTCGTGCGGAACTATGAATAGAATATAATGAATCGAAAAGCAAAAAGCTTATCCAATAGAAAAATATAAATTAGTAAATTCTTGTTTGAATTATTGACGAAGTTTTTTCCTCAACACTGCTCAAGTTCACACCCATCCTTCCTGTGTAGTAATTCAGAAGTGTAACACTATCAAAACAATGAAACCTTCTGTCATCTCTATAATTCCAGATTTATGCGTCCGCTAAAACAGCATATTCATATAGTTGGCATTGCATGATATTACAACCCATATCCATATGCAACTTGAGCTTATGCAGCTTGAAATTAAACCAATTAAATTATACAGTAAAATTTAGTAGTTAACTTTGTTCCCAGTAGTATTTACCCGCCCGTCGGGCGGAACAATTCATGTGTAAATATTGAGGACAATAAAGCCTTTCTATTCAGTATAGTGTAGCATCGATTAAACTGAACCCAATAAAACCACACCATCCATGCTTGGAGCTAATATGATGCATTCTTAATTGTGATTGGGCTTCAGTGAAATTTAATCGGTGTATATTCCTGTGTAATCGCAAGTGCGCATAATAGCTGCCAAATTGGCAATATGTCCTTTTGACTTTACACCGCCGTAACTTCCTTCAGATACACTTTGTAAAATTACAAATTATACCGTATTGTAGAAGCCAAGATTTATAGCACGATGGTATAATTTATTTTTATGTATAACGAATAGTTACTGAGAAATAGTATAAAAATGAATTAATTTTAGTCGCCCGGTGTTCAAGTGTAATTTTGGATGTATTTGAGAATTTTGCCAATTTTACACGTTTTTTGTATCATTTGTGGGTATAAATTATAGCTTATCTTGTAAAACACAAAATTATCTACACAGTAGTATATTCCTGTGTAATCGCAAGTGCGCATAATAGCTGTCAAATTGGCAATATGTCCTTTTGAATTTACACCGCCGTAACTTCCTTCAGATACACTTTGGAAAATTACAAATTATACCGTATTGTAGGAAAACACAATTTATAGCACGATGGTATAATTTATTTTAATGTGTGACAAATAGTTTCTGAGAAATATGTATAAAAATGAATTAATTTTAGTCACCCGGTGTTCAAGTGTAATTTTGGACGAATTTGAGAATTTTGCCAAATTTACACGTTTTTCGTATCATTTGCGGGCATAAATTATAAATTTTCTTGCAGAACACAAACTTATTTACACAACAGTATAATTTTTATGGCTGTACCATTGCTGGTTTATGAGGAATAGATAACGGAATATTGACCAAAATATTCACGTTTTTGTGTGCTAATTTTGCCTTTTTGACTTTGTCATTTACACTTCACACCGCTTCCACAACTTTTTTAATACACTTTGGAAAAATAAAAATTATACCGTGTTGTAGCAAACAAAATTCCCAGCATGATGATATTATTTATTTAGATGTGTGATAATTAGTTTTTGAGAAATAGAGAAAAAAGTATAGAAAATCGGACGCGTGGAGTATAAATCAAATGTTGAATGTAGATTGAATATGTTTTCGATTTTACATATTTTGTATTCATTTTTGGGTATAAATTATGTTTGTTGAATAGAACAGAAAATTTTCTACACAGTGGTATATTTTTTATAGTTGTACCATTGCTGGTTTAGGAATAGTGGTCTTCAGAAAATTGACCAAAATGTTCGCATTTTTCAGGGTTCATTTTGTTTTTTCACCGCTATAACATTTTTAGTTTTGTTTTTAAAATTTAAAATTTAGTGTGAAGTGTAGACAAGAAAATTTCCAACGTGATGGTACAAATTGTTACCGAGTATGTTTAGTGATGGCCGAGTAGCAGCTGCTAGAAAATGGACCAAGAAGAGTGGGACACACAGACAGACACACACACAGACACACACAGACACACAGAGGTTCTCTTTTATATAGAACCGACCCTCTCAACGCTATGACGCCACAAGGACGTAAGACGTATTAGAGAGAGCCACCTCCCCAGAATGCATGTCACAACTCATCACTGATATCTGGTACCATCATTCTATGCTGGGTGGACAGGGGCTGTGGGATTATAGAATTCGCCCAATGAAATTCTGCTCCGCCGGGTTACGAACCACGAACCTCCCGCTTGTGAGGCGGGTGTGCTAACCACTACACCACGGAGTCCACTTGTTGGGGGTCTTTTGGGTGGGGAGAACACATTCTCCCTCCAGCTGCACATTGATTTTTGGGCACATTGTTTTGATGTAAATTGCGTCTAAGAGCTTCAATCGCTGACCTGTTATCTCAGCGGAGGTTCCATCCAAAATCAGTGGCGCATAGTAGAAAGATCAGACGAGAAGAGATGGACAAAAATACTGGTGCATGAGATGTACAAGAGGCGTTTGAAGCTCTTAGAATCAGTTGACATTACAACACGGGGCACACACATACAGTCGGAGTCGCATTTTTATGGACATAAATTAAGGATGCTCTTTTTGGCGATATTTTTCACTAAACATTTTCGTAGTTTACACGCAGTTTTTTCCAATGTTTTAGACACCGTTGAACCCAATGGTGTTAAAATAATAAACATGAAATATCATTTAAAGTTAGCGAATTCAATTTGAAAATTTCAACTTTGGAGAAAAATGTTGCAAATTGCTTTCATGCTGGCTGCTAATTTCCTTAATTAAAGTTAATTTTTGCGCGCCACAACTAAAATATATATAATTGCAGTTTAAAACACGAATGATAAATTCAGATGGAGAATGCACAGTTCTGACATACCTGACACTTCCGCTGTGTAAAGATGTCAATTAAACTGATGATGTGTTTGAACGGACATAATATATATATACTAGCATTAAAACCCGCCCGTTGTGCGGAGCAATTAATAAAGTGAAATAAATATTCAATTCATAAAATAAAACGAATACAAATTTAAAAGGAAAAAGGTAAACCCATAAATATATTAACCGATAGAAAAGTCTAGAACCCGCCTAGCCTTAAGCCCCGCCCGTTGTGCGGAACAATTAATTAAATGATATTCATATTAAAATAATAAAAATATTGCAAGAAATGGAAAACTCCTAAAAATCTTAATCAATTGAAAAGTTTAAATTGAATTGTTTTTATTGTTTTTAAACCCCGCCCGTTGTGCGAAACAATTAATAAAATGAAATTCATATTTAATTAATAAAAATATTGCAAAAATGGAAAACTCCTATAAATCTTAATCAACTGAAAAGTTTCAATTGAATTGTTTATTTTCATTTGGTCAAAATATTTTCCCTCAACCCGCCTCATATTTGAACCCGCCCGTCGTGATGACTAATTCAGAACTCGAACACGATCTGTTCTGGATCTTGAAGTCGAATCCGTTAGTTTTGTGTATGAATTCATTCTACACGTTGAAATTGAACGTTCTATTGTCTATAGTTGCTGCCCGCGAGACATTTTTATTTCATAAACATAATCCATCGCTTCGTTTACGTTTGAAACCCAAGTTAGTTAAGTTATGTTAGTTACAAGTTATACCATTGAGCCCGCGCAATTATGTCACCTCATATTCAAGCATACATACACACACAGGCAGACAGATAATTTATATATATATATATATATATATATATATATATATATAGATTTGAACCCGCCCGTCGTGTGGAACAATTCATAGAGCAAAATTGATATTCATTCCATAAAATAAAATGAATACAGATTAAAAAGCAAAAAAATAACCTGTAAATATGTTAACCAATAGAAAAGTCTAAATGTGAATATTGATATTTTTATTTTGACAAAATATTATCCCTCAAACCGCCTCATATTTAAACCTGCCCGTCGTGCGGAATACTTCAGAACACGTAACAAGCAACGGAAATTCTAGCATGTAAACCCACCCGTCGTGCGGAGCAATTCAAACTATTAAATTTGTATTCAATTCATAAGAGAAATGGAATATGAATCATAAATGAATGGAGTAAGCCCGTATATAGTCTAAATTTCTATATTTTTATATTTATTTTAACAAAATAGTTTGCTTAAACCGACTCATATTTAAACCTGCCCGTCGTGCTGAATAATTCAGAACTCAGACACGAAACATGGAAAAATGACTAAACTTTTTCATCATAATTATTCCAAAATATATATATATACAAATATATATATATATATATATATATATATATACACACAAAATATATATAATTGTAAAATATATATATAAATATATATATATATATATATATATACAACTAAAATATATATAATTGCAGTTTAAAACACGAATGATAAATTCAGATGGAGAATGCACAGTTCTGACATACCTGACACTTCCGCTGTGTAAAGATGTCAATTAAACTGATGATGTGTTTGAACGGACAGAATATATATATATATATATATATATATATATATATATATATATATATATATATATATATATATATATATATATATACACTAGCATTAAAACCCGCCCGTTGTGCAGAGCGATTAATAAAGTAAAACAAATATTCAATTCATAAAATATAACGAATACAAATAAAAAAACGTAAGCCCATAAATATATTAACCGATAGAAAAGTCTAAAACCCGCCTAGCCTTAAGCCGCGCCCGTTGTGCGGAACAATTAATGAAATCAAATTCATACTTAATTAATAAAAATATTGCAAAAATGGAAAACTCCTAAAAATCTTAATCAATTGAAAAGTTTAAATTGAATTGTTTTTATTGTTCTTAAACCCCGCCCGTTGTGCGGAACAATGAATAAAATGAAATTCATATTTAATTTATAAAAATATTGCAAAAATGGAAACTACAATAAATCTTAATAAATTGAAAAGTTTAAATTGAATTGTTTATATTTTCATTTGGTCAAAATATTTTCCCTCAACCCGCCTCATATTTGAACCCGCCCGTCGTGCTGACTAATTCAGAACTCGAACACGATCCATTCTGGATCTTGAAGTCGAATCCGTTAGTTTTGTGTATGAATTCATTCTACACGTTGAAATTGAACGTTCTATTTTCTATAGTGGCTGCCCGCGAGACATTTTTATTTCATAAACATAATCCATCACTTCGTTTACGTTTGAAACCCAAGTTAGTTAAGTTATGTTAGTTACAAGTTATACCATTGAGCCCACGCAATTATGTCACCTCATATTCAAGCATACATACACACACACAGATAGGCAGATAATATATATATATATATATATATATATATATATATATATATATATATATATATATATATATATATATATATATTTGAACTCGCCCGTCGTGTGGAACAATTCATAGAGCAGAATTGATATTCATTCCATAAAATAAAATGAATACAGATAAAAAAGCAAAAAAAAATAACCTGTAAATATGTTAACCCATATAAAAGTCTAAATGTGAATATTGATATTTTTATTTTGACAAAATATCATCCCTCAAACCCCCTCATATTTGAACCTGCCAGTCGTGCGGAAAAATTCAGAACACGTAACAAACAACGAAAATTCTAGCATGTAAACCCGCCCGTCGTGCGGAACAATTCAAACTATTAAATTTGTATTCAATTCATAAGAGAAATGGAATTTGAATCATAAATGAATGGAGTAAACCCGTATATAGTCTAAATTTCTATATTTTTATATTTATTTTAACAAAATAGTTTGCTTATACCGACTCATATTTAAACCTGCCCGTCGTGCTGAATAATTCAGAACTCAGACACGAAACAATGAAAAATGACTAAACTTTTTCATCATAATGACTTTTTCATTATGACTATTAAATTCATAAAAAAGCGAATACAAGTTTAAAAAGAAAAAGTAAACCCATAAAAAGTCTTAACCAAAAGTCTAAATATGAATGTTTATATTTTAGATGTGGCAAAATGTTTTTCCTCGAACAGCCTCGTATTTAAACCCGCCCGTCATGCGTAACTATTAATATAATAAAATGATTCAAAAAGCAAAAAGCTTATCCAAGATAAAAATATAAATTTGTATATTCTTGTTTTAGTTATTGACGAAGTTTTTTCCCTCAACACTGCTCAAATTCACACCCTTCATTCGTGTGTAGTAGTTCAGAAGTCTAACACTATCAAAACAATGAAACTTTCTGTCATCTCTATAATTCCAGATTAATGCTTCCGCTAAAACAACTTATGCATATATTTGGCATTGCATGATATTACAACCCATATCCTTATGCAACTTAAGCATATGCAACTTGAAATTAAACCAATTAATTCACACAGTAAAATTCAGTAGTTTACTTTGTTCCCAGTAGCATTTTACCCGCCCGTCGTGCGGAGCCATTCGTGTGTAAATATAGAGGACAATAAAGCCTTTATATTCAGTATAGTGTAGCATTAATTAAAGTGTACGCAATAAAACCACACCATCCATGCTTGGAGCTAATATGATGCATTCTTAATTGTGATTGGGCTTTAGTGAAATTAAATCGGTGTATATTCCTGTGTGATCGCAAGTGCGCATAATAGCTGTCAAATTGGCAATATTTCCTTTAGACTTTACACCACCGTAGCTTCCATCAGATACACTTTCGAAAATTAAACATTATACCGCATTGTAGAAAACAAAATGTCCAGCACGATGGTGTAATTTATTGTAATGTGTAACAAATAGTTACTGAGAAATAGTAGAAAAATCAATTAATTGTAGTCACCCGGTGTTCAAGTATAATTTTGGATGTATTTGACAATTTTGCCAATTTTACACGTTTTTGTATCATTTGTAGGCATAAATTATAGCTTTTCTTGTAGAACACAAAATTTTCTACACAATAGTATAATTTTTATAACTGTAACTTTGCTGGTTTAAGAGAAAACGATAGCGGAATATTGACCAAAATATTCGCGTTTTTCAGTGCTAATTTTGCCTTTTTGACTTTGTCATTTTGACTCCACGCCGCCGCAACTTTTTCCTTATACACTTTGGAAGATTAAAATTTATACCGTTTTGTAGATGAAAAAATTTCCCGGATGATGATATAATTGGTTTAGACGTGTCATAGTAAGTTGTTGAGAAATAGAGAAAAAAGTATAGAAAATCGGACGCGTCGAGTTTAAGAATGAATATTTTTGAATGTAGACTGAAATTTTGTCATTTTTACATATTTTATTTTTTATTTTTAGATATGAATTATAGCCTACGGAGTAGAACAGAATATTTTCTACACAGTGGTATAATCTGTATAGCTGTACCATTGCTGGTTTATGAGGAGTAGATGGCGGAACAATGACCAAAATTTTCGGATATTTCAGGGTTCATTTTGTCTTTTCACCGCTATAACGTTTTTTTGTTTTAATTTTAAAATTAAAAATTTAGCCAAAAGTGTAGACAAGAAAATTTCCAAGGTGATGGTATAAATTCTTAGCGTGTAGGCAGGACCGGATTAACGTATAGGCAAAGTAGGCAGTTGCCTAGGGCCCCGCGCTTTTGGGGGCCCCGCGCTTTTGGCGCCCTATAGGCAGTGGGGTGCTGCGACTCAAATATCTTAGGGGCCCATCTCATTATTTTCTCAACTTCTCATAGTCTGCCCTCGTTGCCAAATATTTTGAAACATTCTCCCGCTAATTCACGTTGTATTTTTGCATCAGTCAGGAGGTAACCTGATGAAACATAGCACGTGTATTGCCAGCTCACTTAGATCCAGCTCACTCGCACACTTACATCCACACACGCATACATACACATTGTGTATGCCCAGCGAGAGCAATATTCGTGTGTTCCTGTGTGTGTGTGTGTGTGTGCGCGCTTGTGTGTGTGTGTGTGTGTATGTATGTATGTATGTATGTGCGCATTGTACATGTCATGCACAATGGGGGGGTTCATTGAACTCGCAAACTGCCCCTTTCGTCGATCATCAAATGTACATGCACGGTCTTAAATGGACAAAGTTGTGGCAGTGTAGTTAGTTACAGTGTATTGCCGAATTTTTCTGAAGTTTCATCGCATACAGGTTTGAACATTTAATTGATAATTATACCATGTTTTTTTGCCTTCAGAGCCGTATCGAAAGCCCCTCGGCCGTGGGCCCCACGATTTTCAGGGACACCTTTAGAAGGAAGCGGATGGGGCTCCCAGAGTGAACGTGTGGCTAAAATCGTCACTAGCTTTTTTGTACAAGGTGTTCATAATTTTACCAACAATTTTCCTTTGGAGGAGCCCCAAATATCTCTTTACGGCTCTGTATGCTTTCATTTACAACTTTTATGTAAGTTGCAAAATATATGAGGGTAACGTGATAAGAGACGGTTGAGTTTGCGGTTCATACACACATGCAGAGCCGTTGCGAGGACTTATGGGCCCCCCGAAGGCAACAGTTGTGGTCCCATTATAAATATAGCACCAAATAATGAATTTATTTATTAGACATAATCACATAATTCAAGCTCAGGTGAAATCATCTGAGCAAAAGGGTAATGGCTATACATAATACATATGATACATTTTACTATCATACGTGAAGAAACGGGCCCCTTAACATTCGGGCCCCCCCGACCGGGGGGTACGGGGGGCGGTTGCTACGGCTCTGCACACATGGTAGACAAGTCATCCTGGTTCTGTGGAGTGATTATCATCAGTGGCAGCGCCAAGAATTTTCCGGATGGAGGGGGATTATCAAAAATGATAAGGGGGCATGGCAAGCACAGTGGTCAAGCCAAATATAGTGATTAAGTTATTGGGGGGCTTTGGCGGTCTTGACCGTTTTTTTGCGGGGAACTTCAGCCTTCCAAACCCACCCACTTATTTGACGCTGCCCCTGATTACCATGAACTACAAGGAACAATTATATAGAAAATTAAAAACAATTGAAAGTGGAATGTTGATACTGGGATGATTGCAGATATTGGCGTTGTCAATATGTCATCTCGTCATCGTGATGTTGGGAGGTTTTATGCGAGTGGATCTCAAAAACGGAAAAAGAAACTTCAAGAACAAGAAAATATAATCAAAGACACATCAAATTGTAGGAAGATTACAGATATGCTGACGAAAAGAGTTCCTGAGGCCATGAACACAGTCGAATCCCCAAATGGGCCAGGAGCTCCTGAAAGCTCTTGCATAATTTCAGAGCCAACGTCTCCTCCTTCCAATATGACTGACATTTCATCGTCAGAATTTGTCTTGGAAAATCCAGCCTCATGGCCAAATATAATCCCTGATTCTCTACGAGATGACTTTGTAACAGAGAATTTCGGTCAGCCTATTAACATTGACTTCGTGAAGTCAGCGAGGATTTATGATTATGGAAGTCGTCGTTACTTGACAGCATCTATGTTCTATAGGAAGCTGGCGAATTCCGAAACAGTTCAGAGATCATGGATGATGTATTCTGAAACCTCAGGAAAGATTTATTGCTCAGCATGCAAGCTGTTTTCTCCGAAAGAAAATGCTTTTACGCAGGGTTTCAACGACTGGAAAAACTCGAAACGATTTGAGCACCATGAAAACAGTGCCTCTCACAGGAGTGCAATTTTGGCCAGTGTGATCCGTGCACAGAAAAAAGGATTAATGCACACACATTTAGAAAATCAGACTGAAAAAGAGCGGACATACTGGAGAAGAGTTCTAGAAAGAGTTGTTGCTGTGATAAAGTTCATATCTGTAAGAGGACTTGCTTTTCGTGGAGACAATGAAATTTTTGGCTCGGAAAACAATGGCAACTTCTTAGGGATCATAGAACTTTTAGCACAATTCGATCCATTTTTGGCAAATCATGTGTCACGCTTTGGAAATGCTGGAAGAGGCATTGTTTCCTACATGTCTTCTACTACTTGCGATGAATTTTTAGTGCTCATGACTGCAAAGGTCCTCAATAGCATCATTTCAGCCGTGAAAACTGCAAAGTACTTTGCAATAAGTGTGGATTCGACACCAGATATTTCACACACAGATCAATTGACATTCATTGTTCGCTTCGTCGATCCCACTGGTAAGCCAGTAGAACACTTCATTAAATTCATTTCTCTTCCGGGTCATGATGGAGAAACGATGAAGAATGCTGTACTTGACACTCTACTTGAGCATGATCTCTCTATTATGGATTGCCGTGGTCAAAGTTACGACAACGCAAGTAATATGTCTGGAAAATATAACGGATTACAATCCCGTATCAAGGCAATCAATCCTCTTGCAGAGTATGTACCATGCTCAGCACATTCCTTGAATCTTGTGGGTTCGTGCGCTGCGGAGTGTTGCGTTGATGCCGTGTCATTTTTTGGATGTTTGCAAGTGCTCTTTAATTTTTTCTCTGTTTCAACACACCGGTGGAGTATACTCAAGTCAACCATCCATGGAGACATCATCAAGTCATTATCAACAACAAGATGGTCAGCGCGGCATGATGCAACACATGCCTTGAAAAGTAACTTCATTGAAGTACGTTCTGCTTTGAGCAAAATCGCACGAGATGAAAACCAGTCGGTATCTACAAGGAGTGAAGCAGAGGGCTTAGCATTGAAAATGGAAAATTTTGAATTGGCCCTACTCTGTGTGTTTTGGGACTGTATACTGGAACGCTTAAATGCCACCAATAAGACGCTCCAAAGAGTCGACATTGATATGTCAACATGTGTCAACCTCTACGCAGGATTAGTGGAGTTTGCAAGATCACTTCGTAGTGATGAAGCTTTTGACATTTTCGAACAGAAAGCTAAGTTGCTAGTGAAGGACTCGAGTTACCGGGCAACCTTCAGCGCTCAAGAAAAAAGAAACGAAAATTTAATGAGCCAGATACCGAAATTTGTATACCACCTAAGCAGAAGTTCAAAACAGGCACCTACTATGTTATTCTGGATTCACTAATAACGGAATTGAGTAAAAGAAAAGAAGCATATCATGACGTCAATATAAAGTTTGGATTTCTTTTCCAAATCACCAACATTCCAGATGCTGAATTAAGGGAAGCTGCGGTAAAGTTGCAGCAGCACTTTTCGGCAGATGTTGACGAAACATTTGCTGAAGAAATTGTTCATTTCTCCGGATATATGAAACAGATTGAAGCGACCTCTGAACAATGTGCACCATCAGCTGCTCTTAAACATATCAGGGATGCAGGTGTTTCACAAGCATTCCCAAATGTGGACATAGTTTACCGCCTCTACTTGACGCTACCATCTTCTAACTGTGAAGGGGAGCGTTCATTCTCTGTCTTGAAAAGAATTAAAAACCACCTCCGTTCGACAATGAGCCAAGAAAAAATGTGTAGCTTAGCGTTGTTGACTATTGAGTACGATCTCACAAATAATATTGATTTCTACGATGTTATTGATGATTTTGCTAAAATGAAGTCCAGAAAAAAAGTTTATATAATCATGTAATACTACTGGTGGAATGGTAGTCACCGGTCACCTCATGATTACGATTACGATACATGTTTCATGAATACGATTGTTTTTGTATCAAATCCAAGGAAAATTTGCAGCAAATTTGCGTCTTCCAGGTATATTTACCTTTGTATAACCAAATTTGTATGGACATTTTCACAAATATTAGATAGAGCTAGCTGGGTCAAAACAGCACCTGTGAGGTGAAATGTTGTCTGCAACAGTGTATGAAATATTGGATAAAACAATATTGAGCGCTCAGTGTTTCATGTATGAAAGTGTTAATATAATCTATCTTTTGTTATATCTTCTAATGTATCTTGTGTTGTGTGTTGTGTTGTAATATATTATGCGTGTTTTGTGCTTGTATTCTATTAGCGATTGGAGGTGACCGAATTTGAGTCGTGTAGGATATCAGTCATGTAAATCATTCTATATTGCCGGTTCCATTTTCGGGTTTGGGAGGTACAAACAAGTTGTTGAAGCCGTTATTATATACCCATATTCTGCATGTGTTACTGAAAATTTGATCAGTTTTTCGGCGGCGTAGGCAAGGTGTTGGTTGACTCAACTGAGTGGGGCGCCACAATATCACGCCCAGGTTTGCTTGTTCATATCTCATATCATGGGGGCCCCGCGGATCTGAACTGCCTAGGGCCCCGCGAAGTCTTAATCCGGCCCTGCGTGTAGGCCAAATGGTTACCGAGTAGCAGCTTGCAGAAAATGGACCAAGGAGGGTGGGACAGACAAACAGACAGACACACAGAGGATCTGTTTTATATATATATATATATATATATATATATATATATATACAAAAATACAAAAATAATGAACAAGTTGAAAAGTACATCAATAGCTTCAAATGCAGTTTTCCAATGCTGACCAGTACGTACATTATACCCAAAGATCATAAAGAGGGACAACTAAGAGGGAGACCTATCGTCGCATCTATTGATGGACCTGCTACTAAATTGGCTCAGTCTTTTTGTAAGCAGTTGGACGGCTTTTTGGACGTTATTCCTGCACATATCAAAAGTACAAATGGTTTTCTTTCATGGATACAAACCATCCAACAAACCGGAGTAAAAGGATTTCCATCTCTAGATGTGAAAAATCTATATGAAAATATTCCACGAAATTCGACAAAAGAAGAGCTCGGTCTATATGATGTGATGAGAATATTTTTGGAAAATAACAAATCAAAAGAAAACGTTATCTGCATGATAAAAACCGACGATGTTATAGAACTAATTCGTCTAGCAATGTCAAACGATGTTGTTATACATGACGGCAACAGCTATGAACAAACCAATGTATTGTCTATGGGTAATGCGATGGCTCCACAACTAGCGATCATATACGCTGATTATATTGAACGACAGATCCAAGCAAAGCTACCATACATCGTTCTGTGGAAACGCTACATCGATGATATCTTTGTTGTGTGGTACGACGACATTGATCCTCAACATCTTCTTGAAGTCGCCAATTCTGTCTGTTCCTCCATACAATTCAAACAGTGGCGCGTGCAGTGGAAGTGGGCTCAGTCTGCCGGTCCAGAGTGCCTGCGCAACGCAACGGCGCAGTACAATGTGCGTGATTGCGAGCGTCAAGAATACGATGCTGAACTGACTTCCTGGATCGAGCAGGGATGGTTGGTGCCGTACGACCCAACCCAGCATGGAGAGGTGCGTGGCCTAGTGCCGCTTATGGTAGCCCGCCAGAAAGGCCGCAATCGAGTGCGACCAGTGCTCGACTTCCGCGAGCTAAACGGACATTTGAGCGCACACACAGCTGACGCCGAAGTGTGTGCCGATCAGCTACGAAAGTGGCGGCGCCACGGCGCGAACACTGCTGTCGTCGACTTGCGCCGTGCATATTTGCAGTTGCACGTGGACCGGCACTTGTGGGCATACCAGACGGTGCTGGTGCGCGGCAAGCGATACTGCTTAACGCGGCTCGGACTGGGCCTGAGCGTCGCGCCGTCGATAATGCGTGCTGTGGTGCGTCTGGTGCTGACCCAAGACTCACGCATCGAGGCGGCTGTACTGTCGTTTGTTGATGACCTTTTGGCCAACGAGGATATTGCATCTGCCGAGCAGGTAGTGGCTCATTTTCAGGCGTTCGGCCTGGAGTGCAAGCTGCCTGAGCGCGTAACCGCTGAGGCTGGTGCGCGCATGCTGGGCCTGCGAGTGCATGCTGAGGGCCAATGTTTGACATGGCGCCGTGATTCGCCCGTTGAAGCCCCGCCCGACAAGATGACGCGCCGGTCACTTTTTTCGTGGTGCGGCCGCGCCGTAGCTCACGTGCCTGTCAGTGGCTGGCTGAGCCCGGCGGCCGCCTGGCTCAAGCGGCGCGTCAACGAGCTGACATCCGGCTGGTACGACGTCACTCACGACGCAGAACTACGATGGCAGCTGGACCAGGTGGATGCACGTCTAAAAAGCGAAGACCCAGCGCGCGGACCGTGGTCGGTATGCGGCCGTCGTGCTGTCGTCTGGTGCGATGCCAGCTCGCTGGCCGCGGGTGTTGCAGTGGAAGTGCCAGGCAGAGGTATTATCGAGGATGCTAGCTGGCTGCGGAAACCGGACGATTGCAGCCATATAAATATGGCCGAGCTGGATGCCGCCATTCGCGGTGTGAACTTGGCAATTGCGTGGCAGATGCGTGATGTCGATTTGTGCACAGATTCGGCCACGGTCCACCGCTGGCTGAGCGATGCCATCAGCGGTCGCGCCAGGCTGCGAACAAAAGCCAGCAATGAGATGCTGATTCGCCGACGGGTCGATGTGATTCGGCAGTTAGTGACTGAATTTGACCTGAAGATGATCGTGAAGCTGGTGCGCACGGCGGAGAGCAAGGCTGATGCGCTGACCAGGGTGCCGCGTGAGTGGTTGGCCCGTGCTGATACTGCTGCAGATCAGAAGCCGACCGCTGTTGTGGCGGCAGCAGCGTGGTTGCGGCAGCAGATAGCCGACGTTCATGCCAACGCTGGGTACCCGGGCGTGCGACGCACGCTGTATTTCGCGAAGCGCGAAATCTCACCGCGTGTCTCACGTGCGGATGTCCAGGCGGTTGTGAGCAGCTGTGATGTGTGTCGCTCTGTGGATCCAGCGCCCGCAAAATGGCGACACGGCGAGCTCAGCGTGCAGGACAATTGGTCGCGCCTCGCAGTTGACGTGACTCATCACGGCCGCCAGCACTACCTGTCTGTGGTCGACTGCGGCCCGTCGCGTTTCAGCGTGTGGCGGCCATTACGCGGGCCGGATGCAGCCTCTGCTGTCGAGCAGCTGCAGCAGGTGTTTTACGAGCGCGGTGGTTGCGTCGAACTACTGTGCGACAATGACACCATATTCCGCAGCCGCTGCTTCGCCGCTTTTGCTGCCAGCTGGAACGTTGGCCTGTGCTTTCGGGCCGCGCACGCGCCGAGCGGCAATGCAATTGTTGAGCGCAATCACCGGACGATAAAGGTGCTGGCGGCGCGGAAGCAGTGCAGCATTGCCGAAGCCGTGCACCTTTATAACGTGACGCCGCGTGATTCGTCACCTGCGCCTGCTGCCGTCATCTACACATACCCGGTGAGAGACTGTGTGCGTGCAGCTGAGTCTGCAGCCGTCGGTAGCGACAACAACTCTGACGGTGGTTACTTCTACGCTCAAAGCTTCCCGTTTGATGTCACCATCAGCGATCCCGGCTAGAAGGACGTCACGGATGGACTCATTGGTGTAATTCACGATGCTAGTTTCTCCGCAGTTGCATTTGTGGCTTACCGTGAAGCCACACGTCTCGGCTTTGCCGCGCACTCTCGCGGCGAACGTCCTGAACTTTTCGTCGGCGTCTTGAATCATTGTGACGAGTTCTGTGCGCTTGTCGACGCGCGATACCGGTATTACGGCCAGCGAGCGCATGGCCTCCATCACCTTAGCTACTGATCGTGTTCTGATCAGGGGGTCGTGCTTCAGCATGACGTCTCCCAACGACTCGACAGCACACTGGAATAGCGGAGCCGATGCAGAGGCGGCGTCGAATCCACAACCGCGGAGGAAGGTGTCCCATAGCCTCGTGAAGGTATTCCATACCTCATTATCGAATCCCATGCCGATGTGGGGCCGCTCTGGTTTTGGAGAAGTCTGACTGGGGCGCTGCTGATCACGGGAGGGTGGGCAAGACTGTGGTTCGTCAACACGGTGACTACGAGTGCCTCACTGCCGTCGGGGGTGGATAACTCACATACTGGCACGCTGCATTTCAGCACGACCATCTTAAGCGCAGTTGATAATTGTCATGAAGGAAAATCCGATCATTGAACAGGTGTATTATCAACGATGATAATTATCAACTGGGAACAACAACAACAAACACTAAAAGAACCACCTCCAAAGCAACAAACTAACGTTGGCGTTGTGAAGGTCTGCGTTTTGAGTGAAAACCATGTGTGAAAACAGGGGCTTTAATACAATCAACGAGCGAACGAACACATACAAGTATTGAGTACGGATAGAACACGGATAGAGTATTGATTCTTTAATAACGAGGAACCCCAAAGGAACATAATACAATCTTAATTAACTTGCCTTGAATGCTCACACTGATTTAAAATATACATACACAACAAGTTGCGACAAACTTCCCGCTTGTGCTCCATGAATGTCATTCATCATATTGTAGCGTTTTTATTGTGCGCGCATGCAATCGCCTAGCACTTCAATTATGAACACCGCCATGTGTAATGTATATATTTACATGCCGTGCCTATTTACATCAACAAAGTGCACAGAGTCGGGGGATGTGCTTCGCAGCGTAACCACTCACAGCAATGACTAGGAACGACTGCCTTCAGCCGTGTGCCCACTGTACCTGTGTGTCGTCCGTATGGCCCTCGTGACAATAACAACTGCGAGAGACGGCCCGTGCGCAGGACTGATAGGGTGTGTGCACACAGAGTGGATAACGGTACAGTGGACACGGCGATACAGGCACTGCGAAGGAAGTAGAGTGTGAGAGCAGAAGGGTGTGAGGTGCACGGACAAACATGATGTGTGTGTGTGAGAGAGCGAGAGTAGAAATACACACGGTAACTCTCGACCGGAAACATGATTGAAAGGGCAAATATGAAGTTGAGAATAACACGTATATACAAGCCTATCATATACTAACAACAATGCAGCAAACGTGGCACGCTACAGTATAATTCTGCAATATCCAGCATGTCTAATAACACGGACTTTCGATAAGAGATCTGAGAGAACACGCTGTCAAGGACAGTTTAGAGTTTAGAGTATTAGAGAAGGAGTAAGGACAGTTTCTGTCGTGTTAGCAGGTTGGAAACCAGACTGATGAGGATGCAAAGCGTTGTGAATGATTGGAGAGCTCTGTGAGAAGTATAGTGATTCCAGTAGTTTAGAAGTGAGGCTGATTATAGAAATAGGACGGTAATTTTTTCACAAGGAAGGATCTAGTATAAGCCCTTTCAATATGGGACACACTATAGCCTGTTTATCAGGAAGAAAATATCGTTGGAAGGATGTCAGATTTCGTTCAAGTTCGAAGGATGATAGGTCGGATGAAAAAATAATGTGATTTGCAATACTATTTGAAATGTAAATGTATGCAAGGGCAGATTTGACTTTGTCCGCGAAAAATAATCCAAGCTCAGGCAGTGATAGAGCAGTTTGTGGAAGGTGAGTGACGAGCAGAAAGAGTATCGAGTGTCGATCATAGAGATTTTTGAGATTTGGATAAATATGCGAGTTCATATTTAAAATAGGAGTGTTTAGCGGCAGAAAGTTCAATTAGATAGGTTATGCGGGCTGTAAAAAAAACGGAACATTCAGCAGCAGAGCGAGTGCGACGCCAAACTTTTTCAGATCGCCGCTGAGAACGTTTGAGTTGAGTCAGCTCAACATTGAGTCACGGAGATTGCAAGTGTGCGCGGGGCCGTGTCACCAATGGGAAAAGAAAGTCGTTGATTTCTGAAAGGCCGTGATTAAAGTGTGAATAGACTAGAGATGGGCATAGTGAGTTTAACATAACAAGAGGAAGATGAGATGATAAACAGGAGAAAAGTAGGTCAGGTTGAGGTTTTTGTAGGATCTGAATGTGATCAGTGCGCCATCAGGATGGTTGCACTGGAAAGGGAGGCTGAAAAGACATAGACTATGGTCGGAATAAGTATTGTCAGGGGGAATAACTTCAATTTCAGGAATAGCAAGGTCGGTGGATAGTACAAGGCTAGGAGATAGAATAAGATCACGAGTATGACCCGAAAGATGGATGGGAGAAGATATTGGCAAACAAAGAGCAAGAGAGTCAATAAGTGATATAAAACGAGGACAATACGGATCAGAATATGGGTTATCAACCCAAAAATTGGAATTGCCAGCAATAAAGTATCTGCTTGAGAAAAATTGAGTGAAGTATTCTATAAGGGCAGACAATTCATCGAAGAAGGAAGAAATAGAACCAGGATGGTTATGACGATAGAGGACTGTTATGCAAAATTATGGTAAAGAAGGAAGAGACAATGACAGCGATTAATTCGAAATAAGAATATGCAGAGTTTATATGAGATAAAATACCGAGATAGATGCACTTATTAAATATGCTGCGAACGCCGCCGCTACAAGAAGTATATAGATCAGAACGAGGAACGTGTAAAATCCATAATTACTGGAAGGTGAACAAGTAAAGAGCGAATGTCTAAGTCGATAAGCCAAGTCTCAGTGAGATAAAACAATTTGAACTTATATGAGGAGCAGAGATGAGACAAATACTCTTCTTTGTAGCGACATGATATAATATTGAGCAGGCCGAATGACAGATAGTCTGAGTGTAGGTGTGTAGTTGAGAGACCAGAGGGAGCATAATTCGGCAGTGATAGTCAGTCCGAGGTAGGAGTAGGCGCAGTGGGGGTTGATGTGACAGGTAGAGGTGAAGTGACCGCCTTGGAAGACGACGATACCGGTGGTGACGTATGATCACACAGTGTAAGCATGCGGATGGAATTCCGCACCGCCAGGAAAGAGGGACACTGCGAAGAAAGGGCTGGGTGGTCAGCGGGACGATCATGTTTCTCGCAGTTGCCGCTCTTGGCGAGCGTGGTGCCGGGACAGGTGGAAGATAGGTGTGAGTCTGCACAATGACCGCAAGTAGCGGCTTTGGCCGGGCACCTGTCAACTTTGTGGCCCGAACCACAGCAGCGTGAACACCGCGCCACCCATAATCGGGTGTATACGCGGCAGCAGCACAGGTGGGCGTATAATCGATCTTCCGCAGCAGCAATAGGTTGTCTCACCTCAGGTGACACGTCAATAACTGCGTCAGTGCGGCCGTGTTTCGTTTTAGCCACGAAAAACAGCTTCAAATCCGAATTCGAAACATCGCACAAGCAAAAATTTTACCCACACACGTCAGCAGCTCGTTACAGTTTAAGGATGGAATGCTGACTATTCTGATTTTGGGCAGCAGAGAACCACTGCTACCCTTTACAGGTTCAGCTACCACCACAGTGTCAACTTTGCCTTGGATATACGTTTTTCAGCCGCCAACACTTTTTTGCCTGCGCAGTGCACCACCAAGCTCCTAGACGACGTTTTCCGGGCCTGGGAAACAAGCACAGTACGAAACGTGTCCTATATTATGCCAGCATTCACCGGTTCTTTGTCTTTGCTCTTAATCACAACAGCGAAAGACCGGGGTAGCGGCTTGTGTCCCTGGTTGTCCGACACAGCAATATTTTTAGAAGTGTTCGGTCTGCTGTCCAGGTATGACACAAGTAGGTCGCGAAATGAGTTGAGGCGACAATGCACGATGTCTCACACCGCTTCTGCCGTGAGTGGTTGGGCGCGTTTTAGAGGCGACAAGCGAATGACTTGGCACGTCTGGCATACCCAAATCTATTTAGGACCACTGCCGGCTAATGCGTTAATGTGAATCTCTAAATAATTTACCATGGAATAATTGTTTTCTACTAAAATTGCATATTTAAACCTAAACGGTTGTCAATTTTTTTTAAATGTTGAGTTAAAATAATTGTGAAATTTTCAATTATATATGTATATGAAACAAAGAAAGAAAGAACCTTGAAGAAACAAAGTTTGTAAGCCTCATGAACTACGTTGTAAAACCGAAGAGCACCAAATGCTGTAAGTTACTATTGTTTTATTCTCAATTTATTTAAATTATGTTAAAACTATTTTTTAATTAATTAAATCTTTGTATTGAGCATTGCTATACCATTATTGAGCTGTAAACCGCTTTATGTACGGTCGTGTGGCCGGTGAAACTTATAAATATATTATCACAGATATTAAGGACATATATAATCACAGACATACCATGTTATAGAGATAATATCACACATTTTATGTCTTAAATGTAGGCTGAGCTGTGGAGCTTCCTACAGCCCGTCATTGTGTGTGTGTGTGCGTGTGCGTGTGCGTGTGCGTGTGCGTGTGCGTGTGTGTGTGCGTGTGCGTGTGCGTGTGCGTGTGCGTGTGCGTGTGTGTGCGTGTGTATGTGTGTGTGTGTGTGTGTGTGTGTTATTTTCCGAAATCGATGAGCTGATTAATAATAATTTGCAAATAGTAAATTCAAATAACAAATAATTAATAGGAGTATATTAGGACAACGCTACAAGCCTTTGAATAGAATGATGAAAATCAATAATGAAAATACAAAACAATAATTAGATAATAAGAAAACTAAACCTGTTACAATTTAAATAAAATGTAATTGAAAAATGATGCAGAACAATAATCATAGTCGAGTGGTCGGCGACTAAACCGGCTCCCCCACTGGTTCCCACCAGTGAGGAGGGTGGCTAGACACCCAGCAGGACTAAAAATAAAACCTGTCCAAGGGCGGAAGAGCTACTCGCTAGCCAACGGTCATCTAGAATTTATTTTTATTATTTTATATCCTATGCTTTTTTATTCTCTTGAATTTTCACACTTCTTTGTTTTCTCTATTCCCATTATATATTTTCTCTATTTCCATTATATTCTCTATTACATTACATTATTCATATATGTATATGTTTATGCATGTGTATGTGTATATATGTGCGTGTCTATGTGTTCGTATGCATGTGCTTTTGTGTATGTATGTATTCAATTTTGCAAGCACTCATGTATTTTCTGTCGATTTGTGCTCCATATTTTTGTCCCCATACCGCTCTGTGTCTACACTTTTATTACTCTGCTCCTGCTCGCGCCTTTGCCCTCGAAAGTGCGCTATATCAAATACATGTTGTTGTTGTTTTTTTGTTTTTGTCATACCTTCTTTCAGAAAATTCCACCACCCGGATGGCAGAAAGATATAGATCGTCATTACACCAATTGCAAATATCTGAACAAAACAACAACAACAACAATACTAATAATGATAATAATAATTACAGATCACAATAACGATCATATGCGATTTCAGTATTATGAGCGGTGGTTGTACCAGAATGTTTCCGCTAGGAGGCCAAGAGGCAGCCTGGCGAAACATATGACGAATATTTAAAAGGAGGACACTTGAGCGCGCACTAAAAATCAAGCCTTTAATTGAGAAATGACATTATTATTTAAAAATTAACTTTTTCTATAGACCAATGACAAATGTTTTGATTGAGATTTTTAGGCACGAATCGAACCATTATACACTTTCAGAGGGAACATTTCGAATTTCAGTGGTTTCTGCGATAACATTTGTTCTAATTTGCGATAACGATAGAATGGTAATTTTTCCCCAGCCTGCGCTAAACGATGAAATATTTCAAACCCAACCTGTGATAAACGATAAACGATAAAACGATAACTGTTGTGAACGCGAGGCAATATTCCACTAGTATTAGTTCAGCCCGTCATTCTTTGTCACTTGCGGCGCTCGAAGGACAAAAGGGGTTTTCAGTATTTGGATTGTTTTGGTGATGGATGGAAAGAGCGTGGATTGCAAAGAGATATTGTAACTTATCTTATACTTACCTTGTCTTATCGTCAGCTTATACGTTTCGTCATCCTATCTGATTTTCAACGTTTGAAGGGAAATTAATACAGGGATTGTGGAAAAAAGGATTCACATCGTATTGCTGGATCGATATATTGGTCGACATATTCCGTGCTGCATATGTCTGTGCGGAGTATATTGGTGGAAATACATTGGTCATAACAAAGCTTACAATATCTCTTTGCAATCCACGCCCTTTCAATCCATCACCATCTTCTCTTTGCAATCCACGCCCTTTGGTCCAAAACAATCCAAAAACTGAAAAACTCATTTTGTCCTTCGAGCGCCGCAAGTGACAAAGAATGACGGGTTGAACTAATACAAGTCGAATATTGCCTCGCGTTCACAACAATAACGATAATAAATGTTAACTTGTTATAACAAAAGAGATAAATGATCAGTACTTTATTTAGCTGAATTATTGTTTAAAAAGCAAATAAACTATTTTTCCACAGTGAAAATATATTAAACTAGACAAACTGTCACTGGAACCAGTCCATGGCCTAAAAGTTATATTCCACATTAGTCTCTGACTCAGCCTCTCCTTCCTTCCTCTCCCTCCTCAAGACAACATCCAGCAGCTGCATGTTTTCCTGGGTAAAGACCAGCTTCTCAAACCTGTAACTGGTTTATACATGCACGCTTGGGCCTGTGGACGTAATCAGCAGTGCTGAACATGTACTACACTGCAGCAGAACTGGGCAAGGCCGTGTTGTACTTGATGAACAGCGAGATCACTTCTCCCTGTACATGCTGGGGAATTGCCCAGGCTTCACCTCTGCCACCTTGCTCCTGCCCCAGGTGTCCACCTCCTTGATCAGCTCCTCAATGTTGGACCCATCCTCCTCCATGGCAGTGGGGCTCTCCAGGAGGGCAAATGGGTCGTCGCTGGCATATTTAAGCTTTTCTGTTACCATGTCCTGGTTCTGGCTGGAGGGAGAGAGGGTCAGGTGTCACTGGCGGATCCAGAGGGGGTTTGAGAGGGCTGAAGCCCCACAAAAATATTTATATCAACTCCTCATAACCGAGAGGCTCACAAAAATGGGTCAATACAAATATTTTTCTGCATAACTTGTTGATATATACATTGTCACAAAGACGTTGCATAATTATGCATATACACGACTGATCGCCTCCAAATTTCAGCCCCCCAAACTTATTTCAGCTCCTCCCAAAATTGTTCTCTGGATCCGACACTGTTAGGTGTTGATGTGATGGAGGTGACGATCTTCCTGATGAACCTCTTCTTCAAGGGCAGGGGCCACATGTTTCCATATAAACCGGATCAAATTACAGCAGCGCGCGTAAATTATTGGAAAATTGTTTTGGACGTCGGGAAAAGATAATATTTTCTCATGTGCGGAGTTTGATTGACCTGAGTGTTGATAAGGCCAATGTGAAAGGCACCACCGCGCTTAGACATATTCAAGACACCTTGTTGGCTCATACAAGAAGCCTGGAAGTGCTGGGAATAAGTGGTTCTTCGTATGGAGTCTTCCTGACACCATTTTTGTTGTCGAAACTTCCTGGATCTGTCAGACTCGAGTGGGCACGAATCAGCGACGGAAAAGAAAGCGACCTTGACCTCATGCTAAACTTCCTTGAGGTCGAGACCAACAGGCAAGAGCGTTCGGGCGCTTATGCAGCTGTTGCATCAACAACAGCGGTCGAGGCTGCGGCAAAGAACAATCAAAAGGTAAACAGGAGGCAATCGCATAATTCCAAAACACGTTCATTCCACACTGCTGTTGCTTTACACAACACTCAAAACAAATGCGAAATTTGTTCTTTGTCTCATTATGTTGTCAGGTGTCCAGAAGTTATCAATTTGTCTATTGGTGAGAGGCATGCTTTATTAAAAGCCAACAGGTTGTGTTTTTGTTGTTTGGGCCCTGGCCACAGGTTGTCCAGTTGTGCAAAATTTTGCAGTTTTTGTAAAGGCTCACACCACGAGATTTGTTATAAGTCGTATATCAAAAATTCGTCTTTAGTCGCCTAAAGACTTTTGATTCTTCCAAATCAGATGAGAATTTGTCATGTACTGTTGGTGGCATGAAAACAATATCTGTGTTACCCATCACGGATATTAATGTCAAGGGGCGTAATTTAAAGGCGGATGAGCTTTCTGACAGCTAACTGTGGAAATTCTCTTCAAAAGTATCATTTCAACTCATTTAAAATTTCCTTTCACCACTTTCAGATAAAATTTATATTCAACTCCCATTTATTGAACTTATATGACGTCACAAAATATCCGAGTGGATCGCGATATACAATGTACGGCGCATGAAAGGGAATTGTGGTTGGTTGTCTTTGAGTGTGTTCCCTGCATCTGAGCCTAACCTGTGCTATATGCAGTAACCAATAACAACAACAACAACAACAACATTGTGTAAACCGGTCAAACTTCATTTGTCATTTTTCATTGTCAACTCAGCCAATTTTCACCTAATCTATTGTCAACACATTTCAACTTGATCGCTTGATATAGATCGCTTGTGGTACCTCATTGTCAACTTGTTCGATATTGTCAACATTGGTACGTTACTCCACTTCTGTCTACCACATCAAGGGTACGGGCGGCAGTGACGACTTCGCCGGTGACCGTCCCGTGAGAGGACGATTTTCACAAACCACCTTTGTTCATATTGTCAATTATAAGCGCATCATCTTTATGTAGGTTGATATAATTCATATTGTGAGAGTGTGCAGATTGTATTGCGAGGGTGCGTGTGGAAGTTTATATTGTGAGAGTGTCCAGATTGTATTGCGAGAGTGCGTGTGGTAGTTTATTCCGTGAGAGTGTGTTTTAATCAGGAGTTAAAATTGAGTTTGGAGTACGTTCAATAAAGTTGTTTCCGTTCATCTGTCATATTTCTTCATGAAATTATAACATTGTGAAAATCTCCATTTCATGTTTCATTTGTTCCTTTTCACCCGTTCAACTGGGGTTTCAGTACGTAAATTGTATTGTTGTAGTGTGTTAGTTCAACATGAGTGTTCAGCAGGTTAGTGATATTCGCGATAAATCACCATAACCACCCGAGCTGGATTGGTGAATGACATGGTGAATCCACCGGAACTAGACACTCAACTACGAAAACGAGAGGTGCTTCAGCATGAAATTCACATGCTCATGACGAGATTGGACAGTTCCGATTACGATCCAACGTTTGTGTCAGAACAGTTAAGCTGGGTTAACGACAAGTTGAAACGCCTTGAGGCATTCAACGATGGTATCAACACTGTACTTCAATCGTCAAAATCACCTAATGAATGTTTGAGGGAAATTTACACTCAGATTGAGTTTCAACTAAATTTCAGGGAGCACATATCACACCTCAAGCAATCTACAACGAATGAGTCAACGAATGAGAAAACTCATCATGTCAAACTGCAGGAGGTCAAGTTGCCCCTGTTCAGTGGATCTTCCGATTTCGCACAGTTCAGCGATTTCATAAGATTATTTGATGATTTGATCGGTACTAGACCAGAATACATTGATTCCATCAAACTGATCTATTTGAAAACGTACTTGCGTGGTGAAGCGTATGATATGAAAAAACATCTTTCAAATCACGATGCTAACTACAGCACTGCGTTGTTGTAGATGTAATTGTTGTTGTTGAGTGTTGTTGTGATGTGCACTGCGTTGTTGTTGTAGTGTAAGATGTTGTAGTTCAGCGTTTGTTTAAGACAATTACCAGTCTGAGGGCTCCTGCCGAGTTTGATTTTAGATCTCTTGAGCAATTCATTCATATTGCTCGATCAACGGTTCATGAGTTACAAAATCACAATCTGAATGCTCTGGACGACCACAAGCTGCAAGCTGCTTAGTCACTTATTGATGAGGAAACCACCCAGCAATTTCAAACTCAGGCTTAGTCTGTTACTCGGCACGGATTATCCGTCAATACGTCAACTGTTGGAACATTCGGCACGTACCATACGTGCACTTGAGAAACAAGACAATCATTCCAAGCATCCTGCAGTCACATCGTCTGTAAAGAAACAGTGGCATGGTAGCAGAGAGAAACAGATTGAGACGCAGCCAGCAAGCTACACAGTCCAGTCGTTCAATACAACATTGGGAGACATATCAACAAGTCTACGCAAGGTGTCAAACCAACAAGGGTTAAATCCGACATCGTCAAAGACGCAAGTAGGCGTTTCAAAGACCAAACCGTGCAAATTGTGTAGCGAGTTGCATACGATGGTGCAGTGCGAAATGTACAGTACGGTTGACAAGCGCATCAAACGTCTAAATCAACTGGGGTTGTGCACGAAGTGTAGTGACACTCATGACGTGTTGAAATGTCCTGCTCAGAAACATGGTCTTTCGTATCCATGTGGGAAATGCCAAAGTCCCAAACACATCACAGCATTGTGTCAGCAAGAGAACAGTCGAATTACTTCAAACAATCTTTGCTTGTTGACCAACAGTAGCAGATCAGGCAACGATTCGCTACTACCATCCATATCTGTTCTAATGTACGAGGAGAACAGGGACTCAGAAATTGTATGTTGTCTGGTAGATCCAAGATCGCAGGCATCTTACATCAGTCAAGATCTGGTAGATCGGTTGGACCTTACTGCTCAGCTACACACCAGTTTGGAAGTGCGTACCTTCATAGGCCAGAAATCTAAATCATTTGGGGTCACACGGTGTGGTGTGCACGTGACACCATAAATTAGTCTGGTCACGGATTTCTTCGTTGACCGCGACATGAATTTGGACTATGAAGTTCCAGGTGTGTACAATCTGATTCAAAACTTGAAATCTGATAGCGTTAAGTTTGCAGATTCATTTTATCGAAACATTCAAAATGATCGAATAAGTGTATTTCAGTGTTTGCTGGGGGAAAATCTGTTGGGATATTTATCACCACTACAGACGACACAAATCAAGGAAGGCGTCTTTTATATTGTTCCTGATGGGCTTATTCTATTTGGAGACGTTAACTACTTGAGTTAATCAGTTTTGCGAAGGACCCCATCAGGTGAAGGCCGCCTTCAATCCACGTTGTTTGATGAACAACCCACATCTGTCAATGTTGTACTCAATCGTGTCCACGATCAGTGTCGTGATATGCTGGATCAGTACCTGGACGAGGAACTCACTAAGATGTTCACGTTAGAAGGTGTTGGACTTGAATGTGATAAGTGCATAGTGGACGACACTTTCATTGAACGATTCGACAATTCAATTGAGAAGATCGGAGGAAAATATTTCGTTGATATTCCGCTTTCGAACGTATCAAAGATGTACCGCCGTCATTTCATGCCGCAAAGGCGTGTTTGAAAAGGGTCATTACGTCACTCAGGAAGAGTGGACTCGTTGAAGAATACACCAAGGTGTTCGAAAACATGCGACAAGTAGGTGTAATTGAAGAGATCCCATGTGAGAGTAAACAAGGTGTTGTGTGTATACCACATCATCCTGTGGTCAAAGAAGACGATCGAATCACCACTAAACTGCGACCAGTATTCAATTGCAGTTATAATTCGGATAAATCGAAGCTTTGGCTCAATGAAGCTTGCTTCCAAGGTGTAGATTTGATTAACAATTTGGTTCAGTTGATTTTGAAATACAGAAATGCCAAGTTCACGGTAGTTGCCGATATTGAGAAGGCGTTTTTACAGATTTATCTTAAGAGCGAAGAAGACAAGAACCGGTTTTCCTTCCTATGGGAAGAAAATGATGTCATCATAATGTATCGATTTCGAACATTGATTTTTGGACTAAATTGTAGCCCTTTCGTATTGTCTCGTGTTTTGATGTTTCACCTCAATGGTTTCAGTTTCAACGAGGTAGCTGATGTGTTGAAATCACATTTCTATGTGGATAATTTGATATACGCTACATCGAATAGAGATAAACTAGCCTCTGTCTATCGTGGTGCACGACGCATTATGGCTGAAGCAGGATTTAACTTGCGTTCATGGACAACTAATGATTCCTCATTGCGAGAGAAAATGATGAGTGATGAAATGCACACTCAGCATGGAGAAGCTTCAGAAAAATTGTTGGGGTACCAATATGATCCAGTAAACGATTTGTTGTCTTTGTCGGTTTTTACATTGAGCTCAAAACCACTAACTAAACGGTTGGTTCTCAGTGATGTGAGTCGTATATACGACCCCCTGTCATTGTTGGTTCCTGTAACAATCACGGGTCGCCTGTTTGTCAAACAACTGTTGGAACTGGGAGTAGAATGGGATGAAGCGTTATCGGAAGAGTTGACTCTCTCTTGGATGAAGATTCGTTGTGAACTGTGTTTACTCAAGGATATATCTCTTCCGAGGATGGTAGTTGATGCGGACGAGAAAGAAGTCCAACTGCACATTTTTACTGACGGTAGTCAAGATGCTTATGGGTCTTGTTGTTATGCTTTAGTCGAGAGTTTGAGCGGATTGGTATTTGCCAAGTCACGAATCGCACCGGCCAAAAGAAGCATTCCTCAGATAGAGCTACTGGCTGTTCATCTTGCGTTGTCTTCATTGTCATTTTTGATGCATGTGTTCGATATGCATGCATTGCATGTGTTCGATACTTCTGGTGGTTCAACCAAGGTGTATGTGGCTCTCTATACGTGCATGGCGATTCGCGCAGTTCATATAGAATTTGTTCATGACTTTACGGCAAAGTCGCTTGTTTAATCCGATGTTTAAGCGATTTTGTAATTCACATGTCATTCCAGAGTCTGTATATTCTGATAACGCATCGTATTTCAAGGCGGGACTTGCGTTTCTTAAGGATGCTTCGATATTCGATGAATTCAGATCTCACTTGACCAATCACTGTATCCGACATGATACTATCCCAGCATATGCAAGTTGGGTTGGAGGCATATACGAACGCCAGATTCGTACGCAAGCGGAAACTTACTTTCAACGATTTGATTCTTTACTTGTCAGATATACAAAACGCCATCAACAACCGACCGATAACATATTTGTTCTCAGAGATTGACGAAATCGTCGCTCTGACGTCGTTTATGATGTTGAAGATTCACACAAGCTCTCACCTGCAGTTGGTCAATAATGTCGGTGCCGCTGATACATTGTGGTCTCCACATGATGCCGTCAATCCAACACAGAATGAACTCAATGAAACATTTCAGCGTCAGGTCGAATTGTTTGAGGATTTCAAGGCAATGTGGTACTCGTCTTACTTTCTAAGTCTGAGAGAGACCAGTCTTGATGTCCATGAAGCTGACTGGACAAACAGAATCAGAATCGATGATATTGTTCTTGTGAACACGAAGGATAGACCGAGAGTGCATTGGTTAATGGGACGTGTCGTGAGACTTGTTTACGGTGATGATGGCAAGGTGCGCAGTGCAGTCATTAAGGTGCCGCACAATGTCTCTGCTCATTACTCAATCAAATATCTATATCCCTTGGAGATACAGGCAACACACAGCGGTAGTTCACCTGCGGTGTCGCAACAACGATCAGAAAAAACTACGATGCACGCCCGACCTAGACGAGACGCCGCGGTCAGGCAGGGTCAACTCGTCTAAGGTCTGATTGACGCAGACCAACTGTAACTTTCAATTGTTTCAGTGAATGGGTCTATGAGACAGCAATTTCTCAATTATTCTACATAACTCCTTTTTTGTGTGGGGAGGGTGTGGAAATTTTCTTCAAAAGTATCATTTCAACTCATTTCAAATTTAATTTCCTTTCACCACTTTCAGATATAATTTCCATTCAACTCCTATTTATTGAACTTATATGACGTCACAAAACATCCGAGTGGATCGCGATATACAATGTATGGCGCATGAAAGGTAATTGTGGTTGGTTGTCTTTGAGTTTGTAAGCCGGTCAAACTTCATTTGTCATTTTTCATTGTCAACTCAGCCAATTTTCAACTAATCTATTGTCAACAAATTTCAACTTGATCGCTTGATCTAGATCGCTTGTGGTACCTTATTGTCAACTTGTTCGATATTTTGAACATTGGTACGTTACTCCACTTCTGTCTACCACATCAAGGGTACGGGCGGCAGTGACGACTTCGCCGGTGATCGTCCCGTGAGAGGACGATTTTCACCAAACCACCATTGTTCATATTGTCAATTATAAGCGCATCATCTTTATGTAGGTTGATATAATTCATATTGTGAGAGTGTGCAGGTTGTATTGCGAGAGTGCGTGTGGAAGTTTATATTGTGAGAGTGTGCAGATTGTATTGCGATAGTGCGTGTGGGAGTTTATACCGTGAGAGCATGGGCGTAAATTTGTGTCGAGGCTCGGGGGGGATGACAGCCATCATGTATTAGTGTTCAAACTTGACTCAGTTGGTCAATTGCATGAAACCCTCAACTATTTTCACCTATTCAATTACAACACACATACCCCAATGAAAGGTGTAATGCGTGATATAATTCTGTACATATATATAACTTCTTACATTTTTACATTACCTTCCATGCTGTTTTTGATGATAATATACCCAATGAACTGAACTCAGCAGAATTCTCGGGGGGTATAATTGCATATGCATACCCCCCAGCCAATTCGTCGGGGGGTATATATACCCCCCATACCCCCCAGGATTTACGCCCATGCGTGAGAGTGTGTTGTAATCAGGAGTTAAAATTGGGTTTGGAGTACGTTCAATAAAGTTGTTTCCGTTCATCTGTCATATTCTTTCATGAAATTCTAACACAACGGCCATCTAGCATGTTCCAGTTTGCAAACGTGTTTTCATTTTTCTATTTTTGCCTACTCCCTGCTCGCTGTGATGTTCCTGTCGGTTGTCTTTTTCGCGCCTGTGTATAAATATGTGCGCTATATTAAATATATGTTGTTGTTGTTGTTTTTGTTATTGTAATGGCACGTTTAGAGCTAATGTTTGTTTTGATACCGGCTCTACTAGGACTTACGTGACCAATAATCTGGCTCAAGTTGTGGGTTGTAATGTCTTGAAGTCTGAAGATTTGACATGTGCAGCATTTGGTGGGCATACATCCAGAAGAAATGGTCTTGTGTATGAATTGTAATTGTGTTATTGTACGTCTAACGATTAGTTGATTTTGCAAGCTGTGGGCGTTCCTCAGTTTTGTGTTCCCGTGCAGAGACTCGCTATCTCTGTAGAACATTTGGAGCAATTCAAAAACATTGAATTTGAAAATTGTAGTGTGGACAAAAATAGCTGTAATATTGATATTTTAGTTGGTCTAGACAGCTACTGGTCTTTGATTAAAGGTGGTTTGATCAAGTCCGTCAAAGGATTGGTTGCACAAGAAACCGTATTTCGATGGGTCTTGTCTGGCTGTGATCTGCGAATCGCAGGATAAAGCTGACACGCAGCTATTGATCATGTCAGATATAAGTGAGTCTTGTCTACATCGTTTGTGGAACCTTGAAGATGTAGGCATATTTGACAGAAAAACTGAAACTGTTAAGATAATCGGTGAGCTTGAGCACAGTATCTCTTATCATGATGACAGATATCAGGTTCGCTTACTTTGGAAGCCATATATTGAAGCCAGAGCCTATTGGATTGCTTGATAACCGGCGTTGTGCTGAGAAAATAGTGTTTGCTCTCAATAAAAAATTGTGGAAGCAGACCGATCTCCTTGAAAAATACAACGATGTCATGCAGGAGATGCTGAACACTGGGGTAATATCGGAGGTAAGTGATGAGAGAAAGCACGTCAATCGTGTCTTTTACTTGCCTCACAGATCAGTTTAAGAAGCTTTCAGTACCACTCAGGTCAGACCAGTGTTTGATGCATCTGTCGCTGGACCAAATGGTGTATCGTTGAACGATTGTTTGAAGCCTGGGCCGAACCTGATCCCGGACTTGGTACAGGTGCTATTGCGTTTTAGACGTTGGAAGGCTGCTTTATCTGCAGACCTTCGCAAGGTTTTCTTGCAGGTGCAATTTCACCCCGATGATCGTCATGTCCACCGTTTTCTTTGGATTGTGGATGGTAGGGTGAAATTAATGCGTTTCAATCGCGTCACTTTCGGCGTTAACTGCAGCCTTGTTGAACGCTACCATACGTCATCACTTGTCAAGCGTTCCTGAAAGTCATGTATTGAACGAGGTGCGTTCTAACATGTACGTGGATGATTGGCTTAGTGGAGCAGACTCGGAAGAGATTGCCCTTGAAATGTTTACTGAAGCCAGAGGCATATTTGAGACCGCTGGTATGTCACTGATTAAATTGAAATCAAATAGTACGCTTGTGTTGGACCCAGAGCCGTCCAACACAAGCGGGCTCTAGTACCAAGTGATCCAACGTACCATCTGGTCAAACGCTGCTACGATGCGATGAACACTGGCCGAGCGATGACTCACCGGCCGTGAATCTGACAGTGACGTATCTAGAAACTGAAATATGCGAGTGACCATCTATAAGCAGAAGCTATAAGCTATATTTATTAGCTTTGTTATATCCGAACCTCATTACAGGTATACAGAGCCTAAACTAACCAAGTCTAGCCAAACATAAACCACCTAACCCAACCAAACATAATCTAACCTAACCTAACCAAAGCTAACCTACCCTACCATAAACTTCACATAGCTGATAAAAATTGTCAAAGATGATCATTCACATAACTCAGTCTCTAGATACGCCACTGTCAGATTCACTCCTATAACATCGTGGCTATCGCTCGGTGTTCATCGCATCGCAGTAAGCGTTGGATCGCATGGAGATAGACTCATATCCTTTGTGTACAAACCCTTTTGAACGACTGGATGCCTGTGAGCCTAATAACGACAGAAACTCGTGTAACAATTCCAGTGTGGAAGCGAGAAATTATCAGACTAGATATAAAAGACCGATTCGAGCTCCTGCGTATCTGAAGGATTTTGTTGCGTTTGTTTCAACGCCTCGGAATAATATGTCGTAGCAATGTAAATAATGGTTGCATTGTTTTTCGCTATTTTTCGTTTTTTCAGTTCCTCTGTGTATGTTTGAATACTGTGCTGTTTGAATTTGTAATGTGTCTGGTTGCATTTATCGAATTAAGATATTTTTGCTTTTGTTTGGTTGCATTTGTTGCTTTTATCGATAATTATCGATGTGCATGTCTCGAGATGATGTATCCGAACAAATATTGCGTTTTTGTCATTGTCACATTGTCCGCGGACAATGTTATCGCGCTGTTCGCTGACTGATTATTATGTTGAAAAATGGATTTTTCAAGGTGGGGAGTATGTTGGCGACAGTGCAGTATTGACACAACGCTGTGTGTGAATTGCTTCACCTTGATGCTCGCGTTGCTTTATTTAGATATAGCTTCGAGTAGACATTAGCTTCGAGACGGCATTGCATTGTGAAATTAGAACTGATCCAGTAGAATGAGACGAACGGAAACCGGATTGATAGGGATCAAGTAATATACATATATATCCCGGTTGCAAGTTCTCGCCCGACTGCCAGCGGTGGGCTTGTTCTGCGCTGCAATTCGTCTGCTGATGCTGTGCGTGCCGCCGATTGCGTTCGCTCGGCGCTGCCCGATACTGACGTCAGTGTTCCGGCGGACTCTCCTCGGCAACCTAGGATTACGCTTGCGCATGTGCCTGTCGATATTTCAGCCGAAGATATAGTCGCCTCCCTCAAGAGGAAAAATTCATTTCTGTCGGCTGTTTCGTCCTCTGAACTTCATCTGCTTTTCTTGACGAAACCCAAGACCTCAGGCGTTCATGCGGTGTTTTCTTTGTCACCGAAATGCCGCTCTCTGATCCGCTCTATGGGAGACCGGTTGTTCGTGGGCTTGCAGTCGTGTGCGGTGTACGACCGCTTCTGGGTAGCTCGCTGCTTCCGCTGTGCTGGTCTGGGCCACAAGGCCATCCACTGTAATCACCCTGAATCTTGTGGACATTGTGCAGGTCCTCATCGGTCCTCTCAATGTGATCGTACTGGGGCAGCTAAATGCCGCAACTGTGCTCAGGCAGGACGTCCTCACTCCCACTCGTCTTTCAGCTCCTCTTGCCCTTCATTCATCGGTGTGCGTAATTCTCTTCGCCTCCGCACTGCGACTGATGATTCTCCTGTTGCTTCTCCTCAGGCTTGACTACTTCCCCTTTCTCACCACTCCTCTCACTCTACTGTTGCTACCCCTATTACTTTCCCTCCAACATCCCGTCCTTCTCATCTCTCCATTGGGCTTCTTAACATTCGTTCCTGCAGAAATAAAACTCTTCCGATCTGTAATTTAATCTCTTCATTCAATCTCTCTATTTTGTGTTTAAATGAAACCTGGCTTTTCGAGTCTGATGTTTCTTCTTTCGCTGCAAATATTCCCTCCTCTTACAATTTCTTGCACAAATCTCGCTCACATTCTAAATCTTCTGGCGGTGGTGTTGGCTGTATATTTTCCAAGTCTTTCTCTGTTTCTCCTGTAAATGACCTGATTCCGGATTGCTCCTCATTTGAATTCCTTGCACTCTCCCTTGCTGTTCCTTCTTTCTCTAAATTTTGTTTTTTGATAGTCTACCGTCATAATCACCCTGGCTCATCTCCTCTTTTCCTTAACGAATTTCCTTACCTCATCGATGCTGTCTCCTCGCGTTTCTCCAGCGACTTCATCGTCGTAGGGGATTTCAATTTCTGGGTTGACTCCCCATCCAATAATCCTTACTGTCAAAACTTCATTTCTCTTCTTCAGGCACTCGGTCTATCAATTTTGAATTCTTCTCCTACTCACATATCTGGTCACTCTCTTGACCTATTTCTCTCTCCCGCTCCCGCTATCTCCTCAGACCGTCCTCCTCCTGATGTTCTCACATTGCCTTCTGATCCAAATATTTCTGACCATTGCCTCTTGATTTCTTCACTTCCTTTCTCCCGTGCTGCTTGTCCTCCACCATGCTCATATCGCAATTACAAACAGTTTGATCCTGCTAAATTTACTTCACTTTTATCTTCCTTACTTCCTCTCGACCGCTTCTACTGGCTCCCTCTCCGCGATATTTTTCCAGCCATTTCAGATGTTCTCTCAGGTATAAATGATTTTTTGTTTCCTTTGGTCACTCGGTCTAAACCTCTCACTTCTTCTCCCCCTTGGTTCTCCTCTCATCTTCATTCTCTTAAACATACTCAGCGGCGTGCCGAAACTGTCTGGAGAAGAACTCGATCTTCACAGGATTGGGAACTACTTTGCTCTGCCCGGTCGTCTTATGTTTCTGCATTACATATTGCCAAACAGGATTTTTACAAATCCAAACTTGCTTCCCTTTCCCGTTCTTCTAAATCGCTTTGGTCCTCTCTCAATTCTCTCTGCGGTCTCCGATCTCCTTCTACCTCGTGTGATCTTACAGCCTCTCAGTTTGCGTCTTTTTTCTCTGCAAAAATTGATTCTGTTCTAAAGAATATCCCTCCTTTCCGATCCTCCCTCTGTCATACTCGCACTTCCGAAAATTTTCCTTCATTTTCTTTTGTCTCGCTTCCTGACATTCTCCACCTTTTGTCTTCAATCAAGATGTCCCACTCTCCCTCGGACTCAATTAATTTTCGAGCTATTTCTGTGTCTCTTCCTTCTCTTGTGCCTTACCTTCTCCACCTTATCAACTCTTCTTTTCTGCATGGTGTTTTCTTGCCAGACAAACATGCTATTGTTCGACCCATTATAAAAAAACCTACTCTTGATCCCGCTGCTCTCACCAATTACCGTCCTATATCTCTCCTCAGTCTTCCCTCCAAACTCCTTGAATCCGCTATTTCATTGCAACTCTCTCCTTACATCTCTAAATTCCTTGACCCGTGTCAATCTGGTTTCCGCTCTGCTCACTCTACTGAATCTGTACTTATTTCCTTGTGTAATGATACCCTTTCACACTTCTCCTACCGTCAATCTGTCCTCTTGGTATTACTTGATCTGTCCTCGGCTTTTGATCTTGTTAGTCACCCTATTATTATTCGTGATCTTTCCTGTTTGGGTCTATCTTCTTCCGCCCTTTCTCTTCTGAAATCTTACCTCACTGATCGTACTTACTCAGTTGACTTCAATTCCTCTACCTCTGCTCACTTCCCTCTTCGATCTGGTGTTCCCCAAGGTTCCGTCCTTGGCCCACTATTATTTAATCTTTATATGTCTTCTCTTTGCCCTGTTCTTCGAAAACATTCCATTACTTTCAAAATCTATGCCGATGACATCCAATTCCTCATTCCTGTCACTCCTGATACTCCCTCCTTTCTCTCTGATATACTTTCTGAAATTTCCTCATGGGCCGCCTCTCGGCAGTTGTACTTGAATACTTCTAAGTCTGAGTTCATCGTCCTTCATCCACCTCGTATTTCACCTCCTCTTCTCCCATTTCCTATCTCAACTGCTGTTCGCAATCTCGGCTCTATCTTTGTCTCTTCGCTCTCCTGCTTTGACAATATCGTTTCTGTCGCCCGCACTTGTCGTCTTATTCTGCGCTCTCTCTACCCTATACGTCCCTATCTTGATAAAAATTCCGCCATCACTCTTGTTCATACTCTCATTTTCCCCAGGTTAGACTACTGCAACTCGCTTTACTTTAGTGCTCCTCGTTCTCATCTCTTAATCCTTCAGCGTGTGATCAACCAATCTTGTCGATTTGTCTTTCATCCTACCTTTTCTCGCCACACGTCTCACCTACTTTTTCAACTCCACTGGCTTCCTATCATCCCACGAATTCATTTTCGCCTTTGCTGTCTCATTTACAAGCTTCTGCATGATCCTCACCAACCTTCTTATCTTGCTAATCTTTTGTCTCCCACTGACTCACACTCCTCTCGTCGCCCTCTTCCTCTCGCTTGTCCTCGTGCATCTAATGAATCTTCCTGGTCCTCTAAATCGTTCTTCTTTTACGCCCCTCGCTTGTATAATTCTCTTCCCTCTCATATCACCCGCGCCTCTTCATTTCGGTCATTCCGCCATCGGCTTCGCCTGTACCTTTTTGACATTTCATTTGATCCCGTCTCTCACTCTCTCTCTCCTTTCGCCTCTCTGTGATATTGTTTGAACTATTTCTCCGTTTCATGATTGTTTCAATTCTCGTTGTCTTATTTTTCCCTGTCTTGAGCACAGTTACTGCTTCCTTTCCTTCCTTGCTGCTTTATTTATTATATTGTGAATGTTCTCTGTAATAATTCTCTGTCGATTTTATTGTTTGAACATACCACTTGATTTTTTGGAACTGTGCCCTTTGTGCTTGTGCTTGCTATTTAGCAATTTTGGTTGTTTTGTGACTTCTCTTTCTTTTACTTGCTCATTTCTCCCATATTCTTTACAATTGTCGTTTTATCTCAATTGATGTTTTCCCTTTTTCGCGCTTGTGTTTTACCGGCGCTATAGCAAATACACGTTGTTGTTGTTGTTGTTGTTATATAAGGGAGAGTTTAAGAAAAATGGCACGCTCAATGTTGGCGCTCAGGGTTCTGAGGCACATTGAGAAACAGCAGCTGGAGATCAGAGGGCTGAACAGAAGACAGAAAGGAGTTGTTTCGGTGAATGGAAGAGATAATCTCATCTGGTGACAGGTCAATCGTAAAGTTGGCTAGAGTGATTTTTGGGCGACGAGGCTATTCAGACGGCAAAGAAACATCCACGTTCGGTGTCGCAGATCGGACAGTCAGTAACAGCATGAGTGTTGTAGCGGATAACAATGCCTCCACTGGCCGTGAGCTAGCAACCGGATCATCAGACAGAACCGGAGTTATTGTGTCAGCCACCACAAGAGACGCGTTCCTCGATTTCACAACCACAGCATAGGTGTGAGGTGAAGAAGACGCTGACGGTTGCAAGGACGCAGAGATCGGAGACGCGGGTTGTGTAGCAGTCAGTGAGCTGATCTTGGTTTCGATCCTGTCAAGACGAGCACCGAATGTACCACCCTTGGTGGCAATTTCAATTGCTACTTTGGTACTACCAATACAAATTGATTATATCCAGTTGATGGAATTGATGTCATCAAGCTTGACGGCTCTTAGTGACGCAAACTTTGAGTGAGCCCAGGTAGAGCAGAGTGAAAATTTTACACAGCGAATCGAAACATCATTGGCCGTTTTGCAGAAAAATCAATTTCCCTCGTGCAGCACGGTCATCATGATGAGAAGGAATGAGTACAAAAAGCAAACAGCACAGACTGGCGTAGAAGGCAGAGCGAGTGAGGAAGAAGAGATGATCCATCCGTGGTCTGATAGAAATCAGGTACGGTGGTAGAGAGTCAAGCACAAAATAATGATTGCCATAAAGATTTCCGTCTGCAAAAAGCAAATAACCTGATGAGATCAAACCATACTGGCCAAAACACACCGAACTTTCTGTCGACGAAGGCACAATCGTATGTGGTTTCCGCCTCGCCAGTCTGCGTCCAAGCCAAACCCCAACCGAATACGACTATGTGTTTGACCCTTATACCTGACCAGCTGGTACGGTTACAGTTCTTCATCCACACTGATTTGCAAATACGCAGACTTCAAATCCACTATGGCTACGTTTTCGCCAACAATTCTTCAGTCGCGCAAAGTCTGGTTACACACATCAATAATCTCGTCACCGGTGTGTCATCTGATATAATCGTTTAGTTCCCTAAAATCTAACACGTGTCGAACTTTCCATTTTGTGTGTTGTTCAACAGCCAAGAAAGGGGTAATTCAAGTCTTGACATCGGTTTTTCCATGACACCAAAATACCTTCATGTATACATTTTGCAGCTTCACGATCGAATTCAGCCGCATGGTCGGAATCATCCGCCCTTTGACAGGTCTTGTTTATCTTCCTGCTGGGTGTCTGGCCTCCCTATGCCAGTGAGGAGGGAGGCCAGACACCCAGCAGGAAGATAAACAAGACCTCTCAAATGGCGGATGAGCTGTTTAGCAGCCAACGGCCATCTGGAAACCCTCTCCCGTCGGATCGGCAAACAGGATCCTGGCCGCTGAGTGTCACCTCACCCGGGGTATAGTGGTGGCGTGACGCAACACTCGTCTTTGGCTTGCGCGTCGAACCCCGACGGGGCCGCTGTTTGGCTCCTCGACAGTGGAGAGAATCGTCCGACGCCGGCACGGGTGGCCGGATAGGGCTCAAGAGGGTCAAGGGTGAGGTGTTTGGTGCTCGAGGGGTCCCGCCTGGTGCATTGTCCGCCGTTTGCAGTGGGGCTACAGCTGCTGAGTCCAGATGGACCGATGGGGGTCACTGGTCCGGGCCCGGCGCTGTAGCTCCCGCGGACTCGTACCGGGCGGAGCTCGCAGCGTGCTCAGGGGTATGTGGTGCCCGTAGAGCGCGCACCACCACTGGCGTGGTATCCCATGGCTCTGCCCGTCCCCCCAGTAGGGCCCCGTGCAGAGGTGGGTGGTCGTGCACGCGTAGACTATAAATCAACTCACATGGCTTTAAAACCTACAACCACCCCAACTGCTGGTCGTCCATCGGGCCATCGGCCACTGACGCCAAGCTGGTCGTACCTGAGGCTGAAAGCCGCCAAACAGAATCCACAGCGGTTGATCGGCGGCATGAGGAAGCTGCCGTCTCAACGGCCGCACCTCAGCTGTCCCATGCGTCCGTGACTAAGCGGCCCCAAACGACCGCAACCCAGCGACCTAAGGTGGCCGCTCCCCAGCAGCCTGAAAAAGCTGCTGAGCGGCGACCTCAACGGGTCGACGATCGGCCGGTCGACCGGCCGATGGACCGTGCTGGCATATCGGCAGCGATGCAGGTTAGTCAGGGCGGCAAAAACCGGCCGCTCAGCAGGCTTCCAAGCCAGCAGAGCGGTCGTCTCCGAACCGGAGGAAACCTGGAGACTGGACGGTGGTTCAACATAAGAGCCGCCGGTAAGTCAAGTCAACCTCGCCGAGGAGTGACCGGCGATCATCTCCCGGTCGCAAAGCGAGCGCGGGGCCTGCTTCTCCACGCTCGGCGGCTGCTAGCGCACAGCCTTCCGCCCACGACGGAGTGACTCCCACCACTGACATGGAGGTGGAGAGTTCCTCTAAGCGGAAGCTCTCGGCCTCTCCAAGTGGGTCCCCACCTGACGCGGAGAGAGGACGATCGGCCAAGCGATGCGATTAGGTACTTGTGCTACCTGGTTTTTAGTGTATATGTGCCTTTTTAACGGGGGTATTTATTTGTATTTTATTGTATTATATTTATTTGTATGTCCATTTTACAATAGAATATTAGAGATATCAGGCCGAATTTTAATGATTTACTGCATATTTCACACTCCCGACAACCATCGATTTTAGCAATGCGGTAGACTAAGCTATTAACTTCTACGTATTTTATTATTCAGGATTTTAATGTTTTTAGATATGGTAATCCCAGCTCGACTATAGCCCATGGCGGAGTTATGCTGGCTGTTCGCACCAGTGTACCCTGTCGCCGCCTGCATATTCAGTCAGATTTGCAGGGGGTAGCGGATCGGTGCTGGCTGGGTGGTAGGGAGGTGAGTGTGTGCTCATTGTACCTGCCACCTGATCGCCCGTTCCCAAGGGCTGACGTCGAGTTTTTAATCACTTTACTTTCACCCTCTTTTTATGTTTTTGGCGATTTTAATGGTGCTGGTGTGGTGTTCTTGGTATGGTGTCAATGGTATGGTGCTCTTCCCGCAGCACTGTTGCTTTGGACCGATGTCCAAAACGGTCGGTGTACACTTCTGCCTCCGTCGACGTGCTTGCCTTGACATGGAAGTGGAATTGTACGGCGGAGCTGTCTCATTCCAACGCACGGTTCGGTTTTTAGGGGTCACGTTGGACTCGTGCTTGACCTACAACGACCATATTTCACAGGTGAGAACCACATGTCTAAAGGCACTGAATGTGCTGAAGAATGTTTCCGCATGCGGTATGGAGCAGATCGACAGTCCCTTCTCCTTCTGTACCGCTCGTTAGTCAGGTCGCGTCTCGATTACGCAAGCATCTTATATGATCTGGCATGGAAAATCATCAATAAGCCGTTTGAATGTCGTACACCACGCAGGGATACGCATTGCCTCCGGCGCGTTTCTCACGACGCCAATCGTCAGTCTCCTTGTTGAGGCTGATAACGCTCCGCTGGCGCTCCGTCATCAAGAGCTGGGCATGCGTTATTTTTGTAAGCTGGCAAGAACCCATGAAAACCCCGCGTATGACGTGGTATTTTCCCAGCATGTGCCTGAGCAGCAACACCTTCCAGGACCTCAGTGTTATGTGCTGTTCTGCAGCAAAATGAAGGCAGTGCTGGAGTCATGCGGGATGGGTGCTCACGACGTCCTCAGACAAGAATACACGGCGGAGTCACCCTGGGAATCGCTATGCACGTATGACGCTATGACGCTATGACGCTATGCACGTATGATACGTCGCTATGACGTATCGCTAGCAGCACTGCCGAAACATCGTACAGTGTCCAGTGTGCTTCGCTCAAACACACTCGAGCGAATTCATTCTTACGGACGGTATACTGCCGTGTACACTGATGGATCTAAGTCGGCCAGTGGTGTGGGTTGTGCGTTTGTAAGTGCCGCTTGAACACGCTGCCACCGAGCGCTTCCATTTACATTGCTGAACTTTACGCCATCCTGCTGGCCCTGGTATTTATTCGCTCATCTTCATTTTCATTGTTTTTAGTTTTATCCGACTCCCTTAATGCTTTAACTTCATTATCGTCTTTCTCCTTACATCCTCTTATACAGAGGATTTTTATCTCTCTTGACATCATCCACCACCAGGGCAAGCGTGTAAAGTTCTGCTGGATTCCGGCCCATATTGGTATTTTGGGCAACGAGCGAGCTGACAGAGCCACAAAAAGAGCTGCTAAACGAGACTTTTATTCATTTTATTTTAACTTTCCCATTCCGTATTCGGACTTTTATCCTATCATACATCGTTTTATCCGTTCTCTCTGGCAGCTCTCCTGGGACGAATGTGGTACTAACAAACTAAAAGCAGTGAAGCCCGAAATCGGACATTGGATGTGCTCTTATCACCCGAAGAGGTCCGAGGAGGTGGCGCTCTGTCGTCTGCGTGTGGGTCACACGTACGACACGCATCGCCATTTTCTACTCGGACAACCTGAACCCACGTGCAGCGCATGTAATGCACGTCTCTCCGTGCAACACATCCTGGTGGAACGTCCAGCATTCTCAGAGGCGCGTCAACGTTTTCTTGGATCTTTTCGGACTATTGACGAGGTTCATGGACAGGTGCAATCGGCGGTCACTGAGGGCCGCATTTTTTAGCTCTGGTGGTTTTTACCTTAAAAAATTATTTATTTATTATTATTCTTCTGTCTTTCATATTCATATCACTCACCCTCACGCATATATATTCCATCGCTCCATTACGTTCATATGCATAGTTTTAGTTTAATTTAGCTAATAACAGAATGGGGGGTACCATATGGTCCTAGAGGCCGGTGCACCCAAAAAACTCAATAAACAAACAAACAAACGATCGAATTCACACTGGGCGTGATCATCAAGTTTGTTCTTATACATGGATACTGGGTTCTTCAGTAACACAGGTTTGTATTTCCAGAACCATTTACGCCCCATACATTCCCATTGAAAACAGAAAAGACATTCACGTCATCTACTGTTACATTACGGAAATCTTTCTCCCGCACTGTACCCGCAACATCTTGGTTATGTGCCTCATTAACCAAACCACTATAACATTTCTCAGCTTCTCTCAACCCAAAATTACCGAACCATACTCTACCATTTTCAACAGTAACACCACCCAAACGATCAATGGTGTCAACACCTAATACAACTATTAATCAATATATTAAGATATCTGATACAATAACAGTTCAGTCCAGCCAAACATAATTTACTCCAAGTCGTGCATGTGCAGTCCCATTACACCTGACCGAACTGTCATCAAACGCTCTCAACACACCTTTAACTCTACATTGCGACACAAACTTCGAGTGTACCACGGTTAAAGTGCAACCTGTGTCAACAAGGCCCTTAACACTCGCATCCCCGAACACAATATCAACAATAGGCAGTGAGCCAATATGTGTCTTATTCCGACTAGCGGCGCATGAGTCACCCCTCAGTTGTTTCCCGAGCATTGGCTAGCAACATGACCAAGCGTATTGCAATTGAAACACTTCACATATTTTTCTGGACAATCTATGATACGATGAGTCTCCCCTCACCGAAAACACTTGCCGTTGAACTGAGATGCCGCTCTTCGTCCACCTGGACCGGTGCTGATAGCTGACACACCGCCCGCACCTGTTACTGCCGCACTGGTTTGCGACAAAGTCAGGATCTAAGCGTGCTCGAATAGCATGATCAGCTCCATTTTTATTGTCTTCAGCAGCTGTCTCAGACGCACGCTGATATCGTCGGGAAAACCGTTAACAAAAACCAACATGGAAACATTCGTCAGACCATAATCAACAAGTGCAACCATGCCAGCCAACCTTTTGATGTTATTGGCGTACGTAAGTACAGCCTCTCCGATCCATTTCACATGCGTTTACTTTGCATATGTAGTGAAACCGTCAATACTGTACGCCGCTTTTAATTTCCGCTAAATAGGACCGACATGCTTTTGCTCGTCGTCACTCATTTCCAAATGCTGCACAAATGCGTTTCTTTCCAGATACAACGACAGAAATTACGCGACATCATCAATGTCTTTCAGCCTTGCCGCCAGCTCCATTTTTCAGCCAGGTAACGACATCTCCGTCACCCGAGAAAGAGCTCAGAATTGTATTGCCGCGATCTATAGACATTTTGTAGACTTGTTGGATTGGCTTGTCGTATGAAGCATTATATTGATGCGAAGTAAAATGCCAAAAAACACCAACACCAGAAAACAGCCACCGTACCAACATCAATCCAAAACAACAACATCAATCCACGACGCCCTACCGAACTGACTGCTTGCCCTTGTACAAGGTCGACTTAACCTGACTAGCCTAACTCCATCTGGTGGCAGCGATGCATACTATCGCTTTACTACGTATCCTATAGAATACAATACTCTTGTACATAGCGGACTCCAACTCCGTAAATGTGGTCTCCAAAAATTTATCTTCTACTATTGATCCTTAAATATCGAAATATTGGTCTTTATAAATGTGGTGTGATCATATACAGTGAGAGAGAGAGAGAGTGTGTGTGTGAGATTGTGTTTGAGTGTGTGAACGTCTCATTGTGTCTGTGTGATCGTGTATGGCTTAATTGTGTATGGCGTGCGAGAGTGTGTGAGCGAGTGTGTGTAGTTGTTTCGGTGTGTGTGTATGCGTTTGGTGAAGGGTGCATGCCCCGCGGCGGCGAGCGATTGACCGGCTCGCCGCTGATTGGTTGTTGCGGCGGGTGAGGACTCTGCGTGTGTGTGTGTGTGTGTCCGTGTGTGCTCCCGTGTGTCACGGTGTGAGCTAGGAGTCGTGTTTGAGTCGTGTTCGTGGTGTGGTTGTGGCGTGACGTCTTGTAGGCGCGCGTGGGGCAGTGATGCCCACGCGCGCCTGTCTGGAATATATATACGTTTTTTTTGTTTGCTTCTACAAGCTATCTCGGCCTTTTGTTTTGGAATTATTTTTGTCTGCGACCCGGCTTCAGCAGCGGAGTGCTCTCCAGTATTAGCAGCGACCTGGAAGACGTGGTGGGGGCGCTCGGCGGCAAGTCAGGTTGGTGTGCAGGGGGACGACAGAAGAGCATGGTGCCGGCAGGAGGCAGCGGTGGAGCTGTGGCCGAGGGTTGCTCGTCGTCGAGCCTGCACTGGTGTTGGACCGTCGCCGGGCAGCTAGAAGATCGCCGGTGGAAGCTGCTAACGAAAGAAAGGAGCGGTTGAAGCCGGAGGAGAATACGAAGGAGTTGAGACGACGGCGTGGCGTGCGTGAGCGCTGGCGTCACGGCTGTCGCGGCAGGGTGCTGAAGAGCACCGGTGTCGACGGGAGCATGGTGGACGCTGGGGTAGTGGTGTTGTGCCCTGTCGCGGCAGCCGGTGATGAAGAGGACTGCAGGTTGCGGCGGAGCACTGAAGAGAACGGGCGAGGCGGGAGCGTGGTGGACGCTGGGGCTTGACGTGTTGTGCTTCGCTTCAGCCACGGTGGGTGCGTCTGGTGGAGGCCGTCGTCTTGTTTGGTTGTTTTTGTTTGTTTGTTGTGCGTTTTTATTGTATGCTATTTAGTTCATGTTTCTTTAAAAAACAGGTGGAGGTGTGGTGTGATCGTGTACAGTGAGAGAGAGAGTGTGTGTGAGATTGTGTTTGAGTATGTCAACGTCTTATTGCGTCTGTGTGATCGTGTATGGTTTAATTGTGTATGGCGCGCGAGAGTGTGTGAGCGAGTGTGTGTAGTTGTTTCGGTGTGTGTGTATGCGTTTGGTGAAGTGTGCATGCCCCGCGGCGGCGAGCGATTGACCGGCTCGCCGCTGATTGGTTCTTGCGGCGGGTGAGGACTGTGCGTGTGTGTGTGTCCGTGTGTGCTCCAGTGTGTCTGGCAGAGAGTATTTATTGTGCTGTTATTCCCGAATTCCAGTGGTACGAGGATGTCAATGAGTTTGCAAAAGACATATCTGACGTGTTGTATGAGTGTTCGAAGCGTGCTCAGCGATTGCAAGGCGCAGATGAAAATCGGGATGGCACGTTGTGTCATATGGGGAGATGGGAGGTACTTCTACAAGACACAGATGAGGCAAGAGTGTGGAAAGCTATTAATTGGAAAGGGAAGCTTGAAGCAGATAAGAGTGATGTAATATGTCCAAGGGATGATGAATTCAAGAAACACTTCGAACGTGTATTAAACCCTGTGTCGGCAGCCTTACCTGTTCAGGTGAACTCTTGTATCACGATCCCTGTGCTCGACGATCCCATCAGTCCTATGGAGGTGGATCTTCAGATCAGAGGGCTGAAGGTGGACAGGGCGTGTGGACCTGATGGAATAAGCCCGGGCATCCTTACCGTACTACCCGCTGAGTGGCTGTTTGCCATCACCTCATTGTTCAATGCAGTGTTCGGATCTGGTGTGGACCCTGTGGAATGGAGGAGAGCAATGATGTTCACCATCTTTAAACGAGGAGACAGGACAATCACAGATAACTACAGGAGTATTAGCGTGATAAATTCTATCAGTAAGCTATATGATATGGTGCTCTGTAGCAGATTAAGACAATGGTTTTGCCCGTATCGTGAACAAGCCGGAGCTGAGACAAAGCGAGGATGTACAGAACATATTGTGTCACTGCGACTAATTACAGACATGGCCCGACGTCATAGACTGAAACTGTTTGTTGTGTTCGTAGACTTCAGTAAAGCTTATGATATGGTTCCGCGTAACAAGTTGTTCAATATCCTGCAGAGAATGGGCTGCGGTAGAAAGATGTTGGCGGCACTGGTGGCGATGTACCGCGTGACGGAGTCTGTGATCGGGGGAGCTGTTGTGACCGCCACTCAAGGGGTTAGGCAAGGGTCATCAACCTCCTGCCTCTTATTCATAGTGATCATGAATGAACTTGTGAGGATGTTGAAAAGACAGTGTGGAACGGATGGTTTCCTGGGCTGGTTGCATGCGTTGGTGTTGATGGATGACACTGTATTGTTGGCAACTACAAGAGAAAAAATATCGCATAAATTTGAGATACTAAAGTCATTTTGTGACGAGCATGTGATGGTGATAAATGAAAAGAAAACGAATTATTTTGTTATCAGTGGAACAGAACGTGATGCTGAGCCACTACGGCTGGACGGGCGTGTGATCAACTCCTGCAAACAATATACTTACCTAGGCTCCCCATTCACCAACGACGGCTCGACGTCGTCTGCGATTAGAGCGCACGCTAAGGGCAAAATGGGGCACGTGCTGAAATTGATAGCATTTGTCACTAAGAATAACGACGTCCCTTTTTTGGTTAAGCACAGAGTCTTTGATGCCGCTCTTACGTCGACGCTACTGTACGGATGTGAGTCATGGGTTGGAGGTAACCTGAATCCTGTGACAAAGCTATACAACTGGACTTTGAAACAACTGATGGGCGTCAGAAAATCAGCACCGAACGATGTGTGTTACACAGAGATGGGTTGTCCGCCATTGCCGGAACTAGTCCAGACGAAGCAACACGTTTTTTATGCTAAAGCGGTAGGCGAGAGGTCTGGCATGACGGATGATGATGATGACATTGATGTTGTGTCTGGATGTTGTTGAGAAAGCGAGCACAGACACGAGTAGGAAAATTAATAGATTCGTGAATTCCACAGTGCCGTCCATAAAAGAGGTTATGTCCACTGTACACAAGTGTGTCACGACAGCAGGCGGATCTCGAAGTGTTACGTACCGAGATATGAACCCCAGTTTCTCGTTGCACCGTGTGTACAGAGATCGACATACAGTCAATGACCGATATAGGACGGCATTCACTCGTTTCAGGGTGTCTGCGCATAGATTGAGCATTGAGACGGGAAGATGGAATCGAAGAGGAAGGGGTCGTCTACCGAGGGATGAGCGTCTGTGCGTATATGGAGCAGTGCAAACGGAGCAACATGTTGTGGAGGACTTCCCTTTCTCAAGATGCGTCCGAGAAGTGAATGGGCTGAATAAAATGGAAGAGTTATTTAGCGGGAAATATCCCCATCACGTCGCATGTAAGATTGTGTATGATATTTGGAATTTAAATGTATGAATCAACGTATGAGTGAGTGTCTCTCAGCAGTGTATGTGTGTATGGACTGCAGTACGTTTGAGTATATATGCTTTGAAGTGTTGTATGTTGTATTTTGTGCACTGTGGTCAATAAATCATCTATCTATCTATCTGTGAGCTAGGAGTCGTGTTTGAGTCGTGCTCGTGGTGTGGTTGTGGCGTGAATTCTTGTAGGCGCGCGTGGGGCAGTGATGCCCATGCGCGCCTGTCTGGAATATATATACGGATTTTTTGTTTGCTTCTTCAATAAACACTTCAAATACCTAAGCTGTATAGGTTTTATCGCAGGACATTGTTCAATATACCAACTGTCGTCACACAATCGAGTTTTCGTCTCAGCACTAATAACCTCCTGTTCTCTTGTTGAGTGCAATCAAACATACAAACCCGCCCAGACATACACACGAGAAGCGTGTCGGAGATACGTCAATGCAAAATAGCCAATACACAATTTATACACAGGCGTGAAAAAGACACAACTGATAGGAACATCACAGCGAGCAGGGAGTAGGCACAAATAGAAAAATGAAAACACGTTTGCAAAACTGGAACATGCTAGATGGCCGTTGTCTATCAGATAGCTCATTCGCGCTTCTAAACAGATTTTGTTTTATTCATGTCGAATGTCTAGCCACCCTCCTCACTGTAGAACAGTGTGGGAGCCGGTTTAGTCGCCGACTCCTAGACAATGAATCTGGTTGTACTGGAATTACACGGTTACCAGTAGCATGGCGAAGACTGACCCGACAACGGCGAATGCAAAAACGAGACGCAGCAACGAACGCAGATAATTCACAGTGATTAAAAAGACAAATATCAAGCAAGAACAACGAGGGTACAGCACAGGAAGATCAGCACGAACAACACACATATAACCACAGACAAATCATACATTCAATCATCAAGAGAACGAGTGAGCAGATATTTATGAAGATCAGCAGAAAAGGATCGGAATGAAGACTTGTGGTGAAGGTAAGATGAAAGCGAGTTATAGATACGAGGAGCAGAGAAACAAAAGGATTTGGATGACCAAGAAGTTTGATTTTCCGATTGGGGTGGGGACTGAGGGGGGAGGGGGGGGGGGGGCTAAATAAAATTAAAAGTTGTAGGGGCTGAGGAAAATGTTGAGGGGGCTTGGCTAAGCATGAAGAGCTACACTCGAACGCTGACTACATAATATTATAATAAGGGACTGGGGCACATTGATTCATTCCTGTAATTTGAAGCAGAATTGCACGGTTTCATTTACAGTGGTAAGAAATTTTAATGTCCATGATTATGATTCTTGGGGTGACATAGGTGGGGGGGCTTGACATATTTTTGAGGGGGCTTCAGCCTTCCCAAACCCCCTTGGCGCCGCCATTGCACAGGATTGCGATAAAAGCCAACCTTGCCTACAACCCTGCCTCAGTTATTTGAACGAGAAATCAAGAACTAGCGGCGTCACATATGGTCATATTTTGTCTGTATAACCATTTACTTGAAATCCTGGGATGTAATTTATATCATTAAATATTATTAGGGGTAGAATAAGCAATAAATTCGCCGAATTATCAATAGAGGCATATATATGGGAAACGGCAATAGGCAAATACAAGCATTTATGCCATTTTGTCTGAACATACGGTCTTTAGTCATGTGTATATGGACCGTTTGGTGATGTATGAGCGTGTGTTGAAATTTGGGTCAAAGCAATTGAAAAAGTATTCGTGATTTCGAAAGTATTTTCTTATTATTATGTTATCAATAGTTGTAACATGTGAAAGTGTGGTGTTTTGCGCATATTGTCTCGTGCTCACTGAAAAAAACAACTACAACGAGATTTGGCATCGCTAGGAAAGAAGAACATGTTCACGAGCAGTCAAGGTTGTTATGAAGGCTGTTGTCAAGATTGAGATCAAGACTGTTGTCAAGGTTGTTGTCAAGTAGGAGTTGTCAATAACTTTGGTCAATATTGGTGTTTGAATGTCTGTTTAATTTGCTTACGATATCAATAATTATTGATTGATTAAAATCAATCATTTACGGCAAACCGTCATTGTTGAACCAATGTCTTCGCTGTGATGTTCAAGATTCAACTGTCAACATTGATACGCATTGTGCATGCGTCAATTTCAAGATTCAACTGTCAACATTGTTGTGCATTGTGTATTCGTCAATTTCAAGATTTCTCAACCGTCAAACTGCCGTTGAAGGTGTCGCCACACTTTACACAGCAACACCCCATGTGAAATACAAATATGTTACAAACTGCCAGGTGTGTCGTGTGTAGTGTGTTGTTGTTTTGTAAATACAGTTTCGTTGTTCTTTAAGCTCAAATTGTCAATTGTCTCATCGTCACATGTAAAAATTCCAACACGTGTGCTGACTTAGAGTAATGAGTAGTAATGACGCGTAAGAGTAATGACAATGAAATTTTTAGGAAATAAAAAATTCCTGCTATGTCATGAAATGAGTTTTTCAATAAATGGCTCACAAAACCACAATTTTCACGGTTTTGGGTGAAAAGGGTTCCCATCAAAGACATTATAACTACCGAGTACTCATATTAGAATGAATTTGTATAAATTTAAGCCCCCCCCACAAATGTTTCCATCAACTCCTCATAAAGAGACTCAATAAAAGAGGACTCAATAAAAATGTAGAATTTGTTAATATAGGCATTATCGCAAAGAGGTTGCCTAGTTATGCATGCACATGTATGATCCCCCCATGATTCCGCTCCACCAAAATATATTCAGCCCTCCTCCAAAAATTACTATCTGTATCCGAGTAACTAAGTGAAGTAAAGACTCCGTAAAGACTGAGTGTCTAATAATGAGTAACTTTTTTATTCTAGTAGTGATTATATTATTGGCTTTATAATATTATTGTTAATAATATTAAAACTAATCACAGGAAAAGTACTTACGATAAGACATTTTGTACAATTAAAAACCATCTTGATGCCTTGTGTGTGCCTGTGTGTGTATCTGAGTGTGCGCGTGTAGAATGAACTGGGCAGTGTAGACAGCTTCATACACAAACACACACACACATACACACATACAAACACACGTACACACACATATACGCAACACAGAAGTTTGCATAGCGCAACATGGGGTAGTATGTGTGTGTGTGTGTGTGTGTGTGTGTGTGTGTGTGTGTGTGTGTGTGTGTGTGTGTGTGTGTGTGTCTGTGTGTTTGTGTGTGTGTATGCACTTGCTGCAAAGAGGTGCACAATCTTGCTGTATACATGAGCCCATGCTACACTCATACACACACATAGAGACATACACTCACATATGCACAATGCACAACGTACATGCGTGTGAATGGTGTGAATTCACACTAGGTATGAATTACGTTAAATCTATATAGTATATGGATTTATATAGTATGGTACGGTATATAGTATATACAGTCGGTCCTCCAAATATCCACTCGAAATAATCAAGAATTTTTTTTCGCTATTTGGAGGTGCTCGCTGTAGCAATGCTAATGAACATTTTTCACACCAAATCGTTCATTTTACACATAATATTATTTTATTATCTTATAGTTTGCATCTCTCAAATAATTCTTTCCTAATTTTTCATTACTCCAAATTATTTCTCAGCTGTGCAGCGTTCTGCTCTGCACGTCATGGTTTTGGTATGCTGCATTTTGCTGGAGAGACCCGTTTCTTCAATGTTGAACATATCGTAAATCTCCGATGTAATAGTAATGGTTAATTGTCAATATTCTACGAATGTCTATATTTCTGTTTGACTCCCGGTCGAGATCCTCACCAATCTGGGGTCCTAGGCGGCCGTATAGTTTGCCTGAAGTGTGTACTAACTCAAGTGTGTGCTTGCCTGTGTGTTATTTGGTGTTGGGTGTGTCAAGGTCGGAGGCTTGTGTTGACTCTATGGTGCCTTTAGCTAAGTTCAGGTCAGATTTAACTGTTTGTGTATGTGAATGTGTGCGTGTGTGTATGCAATGTTTGTATGAGTGTCGGTCAATGGGTGTTCATGTCACTCGTTACTATAACCTATTGGTATGTATGTGTGTGTGTGTGTGTGTGTAAAGTTATATATAGTTACAAAATCATAATTTTGTGATCACAAATGAAAATGGTAGGCTAGGTCAGGTTATGTTGGGTAAAGTAATGTAGTTACACTAGATTGGGTTGGGTTAGATAGAGTTAGATCATGCTAAGCAGCATTAGATTAGGTTGTGTTTCGCTAAAATTCAATTAAACCAGAATAGAGGGTAGGTGAGGTGAATAATATAGAGGGTGGTTTAATTGAATAGGTGTCCGTGTGATAATTCTGATATTCCCTTAGAAAACTATTAGATAAAAACTACCCCAGTAGAAAAAACGAAGGTCGTAGTGAAACGCAACAACACCTGCACAAATCAATCACTATATTGCATACAAAACAACACATCCACACTCGATCACACCGTGTCCACCAGTCACCCCGTTCATCTCCCATCAGCAGACACACATAAAATACACGCACATACAGTATAAACGTTTGCCAAAAAAACACTTGACCAACCAATTTACTTGTCTTGTTCTGCTGTCAACATTTTCTGAATCTGTACATTAATAAAACGAATTTAAAACCATTTTGAAAAACATAATTGCATCTTCATAAAAAGCATGGTTTCTTTGAAAAAACACATGATAACTCAATGAATTTGTTTTTTTTCTACTGACAAATTATTTCAAATATCCACATAATTAAAACCATCTTTAAAAACATGGGTTTTCTCAATGAAAAAAACCTAAACCACCGGACCCGGATGCACTTTCAAACAGTCTCCTGAGGTATTTATTGACAAATATTTTTGTTTTTTATACTATTGCCAACTTATCTTAAAAATATGACACGTAAAGATGTACAAAACTTCAATGAAACTCGTTTCTATGTACTAAAATCCAACATCCGATGACAATTGGGGATAATTCTAAAAAAAACATGAAAAACATGTTTTTTTACAAAAAACGCAACAAGAAAACGTTTTTTTGAATCACTAGATGGGACCGGGGGTTGTTGCGGAAGGTTGTTGCAGAAGTCTTCCTGCACATGCAGAAACACTGGGGGTAGAGTGTGTTCAGTGGGGATGAGGAGGCGTTGCTGCAGATGTTGCGGGGCCTCATACTGGCTGCAGCATGCAAGCCTGGTGCAACATGGGGTAGGGAGGTGGGATGGAGAGGGTTGTTGTTGGGACCTGACATTCACATACACACTGCACATACACACACACATACACACACACACAATCACACGCAGATAAAGACACATATACAGACACTGTTATCGACATTTCAACGGAAGACTCCACACACCATGGCATTGAGACACACTGACGAATTTACTATTCCCTTATTTAACACTGATGCGGCACGCAGGAGACTAAATTATGCGGTAGTGGGCGTGCAAAACTGTACACAATGAGATCTGTTTATTCGTGTAAAACTCAAGTGCTTAGCGAACATATCTATATATATATGTGTGTGTGTGTGTGTGTGTGTGTGTGTGTGTGTGTGTGTGTGTGTGTGTGTGTGTGTGTGTGTGTGTGTGTGTGCTTGTTTGTTTGTTTGTTTGCATGTATTGTCATTCAACATCAAGTACACAAATAAAACACTACAAAAACAAAACAAATGACAAAGTCGGCCGAGCATCGCTCCTTAGCAGACTTGATGTTAATTATATGGAATGAATATAGTTGACATTTGTGATGGATAGTAATATAGCAAACTACACATATATATGATAATACATGAGTACAAGGGTATACACTGATTATACTAACTCTCTCACATACACGCGCACACATACACCAACACACACACACACACACACACACACACACACACACACACTAACATACACATATACAGACATCAATACACCAACACACACACACACACACACTAACATACACATATACAGACATCAATACACCAACACACACACACACACACTAACCTACACATATACACACATCAATACACCAGCACACATACACACACATTAACATACACATATACACACATCAATACACCAACACACACACACACACACACACACACACACACACACACACACACACACACACACACACACACACACACACACACACACACACACACTAACATACACATATACACACATCAATACACCAACACACACACACACACTAACATACACATATACACACATCAATACACCAGCACACATACACACACATTAACATACACATATACACACATCAATACACCAACACACACACACACACCTGGCAATAAAATATAAAAAAATATCCAGGCTTTTTACACAATTAAACATGAGTAGGGAAAATTTACATTTTCTCACACGCACTAAACTGCAAAGAAACACACACATACACACACACTCACACACACACTCACAAGACAAGTGAAACACAAGCACACGCACATTCATACATATATACAGGCATACATACATCTAAGCATGAACATATACATAACTGAACATTAAGAATCTATTCGGGCTATTCTCCCATATGAATTAACAATGGTCTAGTGACAATAGAAAATTCAACGGGTCAAACATTTCTTGTGTTCATATATCAGCTCAATATCTATGGCGACATTTTCAACATTGTGAGCGAACAAATAGTCACAGATTTGTGATGAAATGTTTTTTATATTTCCTTTTGACTTGTGAAAGACTCATTGTATTGAGGTCGGTCTTCAGATGCGTCGGTAGGCTGTTCCATATTTGGGGACCTCTATAAAATATGCTGTTCATAAATAAGGAAGTTCTGTATTTTGGACAGTCAATATTTTGGTTGTTGTCTCTAATATTTGCGCTTCTCGAAACAAACTGGAACAGTGGCGACTCAGAGTTTCTCATGTCAACATGTATAGCCAGCAAAACAAAATATTTGTGTATAGCGTTCAGATCCAACAGTTGGTACTGCCTGTTCCAACGTCTGATTGAGTCAAACTTCTTCAAACCGAACATGCATCGAAACAACTTGTTTTGTATTACTTCAAGCTTATGAATAAATGTGGGCCAAGTGCAAGCCCAGAGAGGAATACAGTAGATTAGATGCGGGTAACATAATGTGTAATATATGTTTATAAGAGATTTAATGGAGAGCAAATGTCTAATTTTGTACAGGATGCCACATAGCCTTGATAATTTCGTGTATATGCTCTCAATGTTTGCGTTCCAATTTAGATTTTCGTCGATTACGACCCCCAGAAAACGTGTTTGGGACACACACTTCAATTCATCTGCCGCGATATATATATGGGTGGAATATGGTTGTGTAAAGATCTGTTTTGAAAACAAATGTAAGTAGTCTTATTAACATTGAGTTTGAGCTTGTTCACCTTCAGCCAATGCATAACTAGCTTCATCTCCTCAACAAGAACTTCGTGTAATTTCACCTTATCAGCATTTTCAAGAAGCAGCGTAGTGTCGTCGGCATACATGGTGTATTTGAAGTTTGTACTGCAATTGACTATGTCATTGATGTATATCAAAACAAGAATTGGACCTAGGATGGATCCTTGAGGCACGCCAGCGACTATGGGCTTCATAGTGGAATATGCGCCATTGACATATACACATTGTTGTCTCTGGGTCAGGTAGCTCCGAAATAGGCACAATACATTACCCCTGATACCAATTCGTTCCAGTTTCGACAGCATAATTGTATGGTCAATTCTGTCAAACGCCTTTGTCAGGTCCATGAAGACTCCCACAACTGAGTGTTTCTTCTCCAAGCATGAATACACAGTGTGAATGAAATTCATTATGGCTGTTTGTGTAGACCGCTTCTCTCGGAAGCCATATTGGTTCTCAGTAAGTATGTGATTGCTTTCCAAATAGCTCTTTAGTCGTCTCGAAATCTCTCTTTCAACAATTTTACTGAAGACAGGCAAAATCGATATTGGGCGATAATTGTTTATATCAGCATTATTTACATTTTTCAGCATTGGTATGACTTTAGCCGTTTCAACTGACGAGGAAATACCCCGTTTTTGATGATCAAATTGACGATATGAGTCAGAGGATGTGCAATTATGTCAGCTACACGCTTTACCACATTGGGCGAGATATCATCATAACCCGAACTTTTGGTATTAAGCTGTCTCAAATATCCATAGATCTCAGGGCAACTGACGGGTGCGAGGAACATAGAAAATGAAGGAGAGATGTTCATGTACCCTAAATGTTCTAAATTATTTTCCTGGTAGGTATCTGCTTCTACACTCACAAAATGTTCGTTGAATTTTTCGGGGACATTCAGACAATCGGGCTCCAGTTTTATTGTAGAGTTTTTGATCGACGTTCTACCAATAATTGAATTGACTATTTTCCAGTGTGTTTTGGTATCTCCTTGACTATCCTCCAGTTGATTTCTGAGGTAGTCACTACGAGCAGTTCTCAATTTTGAGGTCAGCTGATTTCGAAATTTCTTGTATGCTTTCTCATAAGTAATGGGCCATTTTCGAGCTAAACGCTCTAACCTGTTCTTTTGCTTTATATTCTTCTTCAGTTCATGTGTTATATAAGGACTTTTGTTTAATTTTTGTTTAAGGATAACATCTTGAACCGGGAAATCATTCTTATATACATCAAAAAACGTTGAGAGGAATAGGTTGTACGCAGCATCTGGACAACTACACATCAGAACATCGTCCAAGATAACCATTGGAAGATCTGTTGCGAAATTTTCAATATTTGATTCACTATATATACGCATTTTTTTCTTCACTGGGCTGGCACGAGGGCTATTGAGCAATCGGTATTGGGCAAAAACAGGAAAGTGATCCGTGATATCAGTGTGAAGGATGAAATTGTGTAAATTGTTTTTGGTTTCAGTGGTCCAAATATTATCAATTAAAGTTGCGGATGATTTCGTGACTCTTGTTGGCCGATTTATGAGTGGATAAAATGCAAAAAGATGTCATCATGTTGACGTATTCAAAAGTGATGGAATCTTTATTTTTCAGCATATCTATATTAAAATCGCCAACAATAGTGGTGCTTGAATAATTCATGGAACTGGCTTTTACTAACAGTTCGTTTAGACTTTCTAAAAACGAGTTTGAATTGCTACTGGGAGGATGATATGCACATACATACAAACATTTTCTGTCATATATAGTAGTTTCAACAGCTACGGTTTCAAGACAATTTTTGATCCCTGATAGCTCAGTTACTGTCACCGAATGAAAACAACTAGATACATATAGTGCCACCCCTCCACCTGATCGATTTCTGCACTGATGGTGCATGTTATAGCCCGGCATTTGAAATAAAGCGATTATGTCTGAGTCGAGCCTTGTTTCAGTGAGACCCATTATTTTGACATTTAATTTAGGAATACTCAATATAAGATCATTTGCTATTTGAAAGTTTGCGGGGACAGACCTTATATTAAAGCTCATGATTGTGAACGATTGTTCGCTCACGTCCGGTGTGTTAAGCTCGAAATCACTTGGAAATACATATTTACACTTTGGGATAAATGAATGCTCATCCAGATAGCAATCATATACTACATATTGATTATACATCAAGTTATATGGATTGAGAGACATGAGTTATCAATATATCCTTACCTAACTATTTTATGACAACAAACATCACTTTCTTCACCTTCTTCCGGCGTTTCTACACGGAGCCCTGCCAACACCGACCTCTCTGCCTCTGCTCTCGACTGGGTGAGCTGCCGCCTGCATAGTAGCAGTTGCAGCGGGCGACGCCCTACCTGGTGCAGCAACAGCGTCACCAGTAGCGGCGTGCTTCACAGCCACAGCCGTTCGGCCAGCATTCACTCCAGTCGGCGTCCTAGCAGTCCTGTAGTTGCTCGCAAGGGTGCCCGAGTTCTCGTCGCCCGTCGCAGGTCGCGGTTGACGCTCCTTGATAATCAATCTCGACTGGCGGAAGGAAGCGATCTTGCCAGCAGCCCGTGCTGCTCTATACTGGGGCATCAACCGCGTCTTCTCCTCCATGGACTCAGCCGACAAATCCTCGTTGATGTATATGCCAGAACCTTTTAATTTTCTGGCGTTCCTTAGAATGCTGTCTCCGTCACTGGTATTTTCCAGTCGCACAACAATTGTTCGCGGCTTGTTGCGCGCTCCGCCTTGACCACCCACACGACGTGCATGCTCGATGGGTGAGCTCGGCAGATCCAGTTTTTCAGAGAAAATTTTTTTTGTGACGATAACAGTGTTCTCCCAGGTTTCGTTCGAAGATTCAGTCACACCTGTTATTCGTAGATTTTCCCTGCGGCCGAAATCCTCCGCACTTCTTATCTTGTTTTCGCAGGTCTCAATTTTCTTAGTCTTCTCCTTATCGGTTTTGTAGAGTTCCTCGACCATTTTTTCAAGTCCTTTATTTCACCATGGGCAAAATCCAAACTTTTTTCCAGATCGTGAATTGTTGTTTCGGCGCTTTGGATCCTCGCGTTTTGCTGTTCAGCAAACATTTCGAGAGCCGCTTTGAAAGCTCTCTCTTGTGTCTCCAACAGGAGCTTCACAGCGCGTTCGTCCATACTAATGTTCAAGGTCAATAACAAATCAACACAGTAGCAGACAAGCTTCCACCACCACTGTCAATACAAGAATCAATGTGTGTGTGTGTGTGTGTATGTGTGTGTGTATGTGTGTGTGTGTGTGTGTGTGTTTGTGTGAGGGTGTTTTGCAGTTTCAACTGGTCTGCAAGCAAAAACTCTCGTCTCCGCTTCTTCCTACGCCGCCATCTCTCATGCCAACTCCTCCATCTCTCCTGCCAACTCCCACATCTCTCCTGCCAACTCCGACATCGTGTGTGGTGCAGCAACCGCGCACATATGCAAAAGCAGTATCCCGCGAGATCATTGTGAAGTCTTCCGATGAAGTCGCGGTGGATTCCAAGCGCGTGTCAGAGGCACTTCAATCTGTGCCAGTGCTGGGTATGACGACCATCAAGCGTGGTGCTGTCAAGGTTAAATTGCCAGACAGCAAGACTGTTGGTCACGCCTTGAAGGACATCAAAGATGTGAGCCATTTGAAAACGTCGTGCCCTGGCAAAGCTCTGCCAAAGTTGACAATCACATCCGTCAGCTCTGACATTGCCAACGACAACATCACCGAATTTGTCAGCAGAAAAAACAGCCAGGTTAAAGCTGCAATCAACCGCGCATCTGACTTTCGTGTGCTGTTTTCAAAGAAGTCATCGGAGCATACCAAAACAGTTGTTGTGCTGTCTCCCCTACAATCCGTGACATCATCATGAAGTCCGGATTCGTCTACTTGGGCGACAGCAGATGCCTGGTATACGATCGCTACTGGGTCACGCGCTGCATCAAATGTCAGCGACATGGTCACAAGTCTGACAAGTGTAGAGCCCAGGAGGCCACTTGTGGGTGGTGTGCTGGTGTGCACACTACCAAGTTGTGCCCGGCGAAGAATGCCCGCAAGTGTATCAACTGTGCACGTGCGGGTCGTGCGAACGTCGGCCACACGTCATTCGACCCGTCGTGTCCTTGCTTCACATCATCGAGGACTCATCTGATCAGCCGCACTCAGACCGTGGAGGATTCCAACTCGGAAAACTAGATGTGACTGCCGGCCTGACTGATTGTGCTCAGCAATCGACTTCGGAAAGAGATGCTGGATCTTCAGTTCTGCTTCCTTCAATCAGCACTTCATCCGCTGATAAGTGTCTTTCTTCTCTCTCTGATTCATTTTCTATTATTTCTCGTTCTAAATCTAATAATGAAATTGGTCTATTAAAATGTGCTTTCTTGAATTTTAGGTCTATTAGGTCTAAAATATCACTTTTAGCGTCCATCCTTCCTAAGTATGATATTTTTCTGGTTATTGAATCGTGGCTCTCTGTTGCTGAAATATCCTCCTTTGACCGCTCTCTTCCTGCTGGCTACTCAGCTTTTCATAATTGTCGCCCTATGAATGTATCTAATCCTACTAAATGCTCTGGCGGTGGTGTTTCTTTTGTCTATAATTCTAACATCATTAATGCCTATCTATGTAGTGTAGAAATTCTTATCAAGTCATTTGAATACATCTGTTGTAAAGTAATAGGGAAAAATACTCTTCCTGTATGTATTGTCAACATATATCGTCTTAATTCTTTCTCTTCTTCAATTTTTCTTGATGAGTTTTCTTCTCTTCTAGACACACTTCTTCCAATTTTCTCTTCTAGGATAGTGATTTGTGGTGACTTCAACCTTTGGGTTTGTAGCAGCACGGCGTATGCAAACACTGGCGTGGTTGATGAGCGAATGAATGTATTACACAGTGAAGGGTGAACGAACGTACAACGCAACTTGTGTCCAGTGACACTCACACACACGCACATGCACACATGCATACAAGCAATATCACACACACACTCATACACGCAGTGACGTCAGTATGGATAGCCAACACACTGGCCGCTGCCATATATCCATATAAATATACGACGAGCGGGGTCACTGGCCACAGCCCCCCCACAGGTGCCTGCACCGACTACCTGAAGCGATATGGAGGCCGTACTGGTCTGGAGCGCCGGGACCAGATTCTGACAGTCGGCGGAGATGTTGACGCTGGCGATGGAGTTTGAGCTGGCGTCTGTGGTGAATCAGCATGAACTGACGCTGGAGACGAGGCCGCTAGTGGCGTCTGTGAAGTCTGGTCACTCCGCTCCAAATGTGCGGGCTTCAGTCGGTCCACTTCAACCGTATCTTCCTTGCCGTTATTGTTTATCACAAACGCCTTCTCCCCTCGACGAATCACCGCATATGGTCCTTGGTATGGAGGAGATAGCGGAGCTCTAACGCTGTCCACCCTTACGAACACGTGCGAAGCGGTTGACAGTGACGGTGAGATGAAAGGCCGGTGGGCGTCATAGCGGCGATGCCAAGCTGTCGGGACAGGCTTTAAGTCAGCAAATGACTTCACCAACTGGCGCGCCATCTCACTCGCTGGAACTGGATGAGTCTCAGTGAAAAATTGACCTGGAAGCCGGAATTTCTCCCCCATAACGAGTTCTGCAGACGACGTTCCTGTGTCGGGCTTGTACGACGAACGCATTCCCATTAGTACGACGGGGAGAGCTGATGGCCAATTGATATTATTCTGCAGTGCAGCTGTCAATGATGCCTTCAGTTGCCGGTGCATGCGCTCAACCAGACCGTTCTGTTGGGGCATGTAGGCGCAGGACGTGGTTAATTGTGCTCCAAGTAACGCCCACAACTCTTTCCAGAGGTCAGAGACAAACTGACGCCCTCGGTCTGACGTGATAGAGAGACACATGCCGAACCTGGCCACCCAGTCCAACAAAGCTTTAGCGCATTCCGGTGCTGTCGCTGTTACCATCGGAACCGCCTCCGGGTAGCGAGTGAACCGATCAATCACGGTGAATATGTACCGGTATCCGTTGACCTCGGGTAGAGGGCCTACAATGTCCACATGGAGACTTTCAAATCGACCGGAAGGCAGAGGTGGGCGACGAAGAGGAGTACGCTGGTGCCGCGCGACTTTGCACTGCTGACAATGCAAACAGCTTTTGGCCCATGAGGCAACTTTCGAGGAGAGCCGAGACAACACAAATCTTTCTGAGATCAAGCGGCGTGTCACTCTGGCGCTGGGATGGTGCATGTTGTGGAACCGCTCGTACACCTCACGTTGCAGGGACACTGGTACTAAACGGCGATCTACACCGGTCGAAATGTCGACGATGAGGCCCGTCGAATCACCGTCAACGCTACGTCGCACGATGTTGAGCGACGGAGATGCTGCCAGAGACGCCACTTCTTCACAGGTCTGCTGTGCTTTCGCCAAACGCGACGAATCCATATTCTGCTGCGCTTCCGTGTACACGACTGACGAATGGTGCGTAGATTCTCTGGAGACGGGCGTCGGTGGCCGACTCAGACAGTCGGAAACCACATTGTCGAGTCCGTTGATGTGACGTATGTCGGTCGAAAATTCACTAATGAACGCAAGCTGTCTCTGTACGCGCGGCGAACGTTCGGATGAGCTGGTGAAAGCTTATGTGAGCGGCTTGTGGTCAGTCCACAGTTGGAGTCCTGGGCGGCCTTCTAGCAAGTGACGAAAACGTTTTATGGCACTAAAGAGCGCATGGAGTTCTTTGTCGCCTGTACACCAGCGAAGCTGTGCACCCTGAAGCTTCCGTGAGTGGTATGCTAGAGGAACCCACACTCCACGTTGCTTCTGCAATATCACCGCTCCCACAGCTGTATCAGACGCATCGGCCACCACTCTGGTCGGGGCATCGTTCCAAGGAAACGCTAGACGAGATGCGTGGGCTAGCGCCCGTTTGCTCGCCTCAAAAGCAGAGTTTTGAGCCTCCGTCCAGTGAAAGGTGCGCTGACCGGAACTGCACACGTCATGGAGTGGCTGTACCAGCGCTGCAAGGCCTGGGATAAATCGATGAAAATGATTGATCATACCCAAATAGCGTTTACACTCATGAACGTTTCCTGGTGGATGTACAGCGACAAGATCGGCCACTTTGTCCGGCAGGGGTTCGATGCCGTCGGCGGAAACTTTCAGGCCGAGAAAGCGCACCTCAGACCTACCAAAAACACATTTTTCTGGTTTGATGACCAGGCCAGCTTTTTGGAGGCGGTGGAACAGCTCGTAAAGGTCGCGACGGTGCTGCTCAGCATCCGGTGAGTAGATCAGGATGTCGTCAATGTACACGTAAACATTGGACATACCGCGAAGCACTGAATCCATCAGTCGCTGAAACGTCTGCGCAGCGTTGGACAAGCCAAATGGCATGCGTCGGTATTCAAACAGACCGAACGGGGTTGTGATCGCTGTCTTCTTCTGGTCTGGTCCGTACACAGGAATTTGAGAGAACGCCCGTGCGAGGTCGACAGTGCTGAAGATTGTTGCTCCACACAGCCGATCTGCAAAGGTCTGTAGGTGAGGTACCGGGTACCGGTCCGGAACAGTGAGTGCGTTGAGACGCTCATAGCACCCCACCATTCGGTAGGACCTTCCTCCGTTTTTGTCAACTAGGTGGATCGGGCTGGACCACGGAGATGAAGATGGCACGACAATACCCTGACTGACCAGATATTCCAGCTCTTTCTTCGCTGCTGTCAATTTTGCCGGCATGAGGCGACGTGGTCGGGCGTGTACCGGATTTCCGCGAGTTATTATTCGGTGCTCAACTCCTGGAATTGTGACGGCGGGGAATCCGGACGGGAGAGTCGACAGCTGCTTGAACACACTCGAAAAGCGTATGTCACAGAATAACTTGCCGTCGCCTTCCTTCTGATCATCAGATCGAACATGTGCAAGCAGAGGATGACTGTCATGTTTGTGTATGTAACTGACAGTTGACAGAAACGTCGCGCTATCGGTTAGCCGGTGACTGCGCATATCTACCAGCAGTCCGAACTCACGTAGGAAATCTGCGCCGAGAATCGCTGTGGGCACTGCTGCTACAATAAATTTAAACGAGTATGACCGAACCAGGCCGAGATCCACGTTCAGGTCGCGTCCGACCTCGTACACAGGTATTATGGAACCGTTGGCAGCGCGGAGTCTTGGTCGGTGTAGAACACAGCGGTTCTCTCGGTCTGCAGGTAGCAAGGAGATTTCAGAGCCGCTGTCAACGAGATATCTTCGACCCGTGAGATCAGTGACATACAAGAGATGGCACTCACGATTGCTGCAGCCAGACGTCGCCATTACCGTCGGCTGCTCGGCTCGTTTCCCGGAAAAGTTTTGAAGTCACTTGTGAACGTACAGGACCCGAGACACTTGCGGGCTGCGGGGCCGAACTTACGATGCAGGCGGCACCACCGGTCAGTGAAGGCGGTCGGCTGCGATGACTTGTGGCGTGAGGGACTTTGCCTCCGTTGTGGCCCTGGTGATTGTACAGTTGCCTTACGTCCGCTGCTACGAAATCTCACCGCATTAGCTGTGTGATCCACGTCGATCTCGCTGTCATTCGGAGTCACATGCGCTACCACAGGGAGGGTCGGCAGAGCTGGTTGATGGTAAGTATCAGCGCGTAGGGCGACATCGCGGAGGCAATCACTGTTGAGCCAGTCGCGGCAGAGCAACTGCAGATTATCAAGCATTCTGCACAGGAAAGCCTCACGAATAATTTGATGGTCCGTGTCGTCTGGATAAAGAATGGCAATATCCTCAAACAACTGTGAAGGTTTTCTTGAGCCGAGCTGTCTTGGAAGGTTCTCGAATCGTATGAAGCGCTCCGCAGAGGTGAGCTGTAGTCTGCTCCTCAATCTGCGCCGCAGAAGATCGTAGCAGTCTGAAGCAAGAGGCGACTGAGACACAATGTCTTTTACAAGTCGGAATTGAGACGGTGGCAGTTTCGCGAGCAATTTGCGGAACTTTGTTGTCTGCGTAGAAATGCCTCCGTCTTCCAGCAGATTGTCGCACATTAACAGCCATGTGTCAATGTCGATCTCATCAAAAGCTGGCAATTCAACGCGAACTGGAGCGCAAAAAACATCGGCTTTTTCATCCGGCATGTTGGCTGTTGACAAGAAGTTAATCTCGTTTGGATCACTGAAAAATTCGTTCGAAGAAAGTCGGGGTCACCACTTGTAGCAGCACGGCGTATGCAAATACTGGCGTGGTTGATGAGCGAATGAATGTATTACACAGTGAAGGGTGAACGAACGTACAACGCAACTTGTGTCCAGTGACACTCACACACACGCACATACACACAGGCATACAAGCAATATCACACACACACACTCATACACGCAGTGACGTCAGTATGGATAGCCAACACACTGGCCGCTGCCATATATCCATATAAATATACGACGAGCGGGGTCACTGGCCACAGGTTGATGCGCCCCATCTCAAGTCTTGTTCTTCTATGTTTTTACAATTAATCGATTCATTAGGTCTTCGTAATCATATCTGCTGCCCTACTCATGTTCACGGTCACACACTTGATCTCCTCCTTTCTTTTTCTGATTCTACTATTCTTATTAGAGATCTCACGGTCTTTCCTATTGATTCCTTCATTTCTGATCACTCATTAGTTGAATTTTCTGCCCGCCTCCCTATCACTTACAAATCTCCCAAACTTATTAGTTTCTCGGATTATCGTAACGCTGATTTGGACTCTCTTTATGTCAATATGCACTTGTCTTTTACACATATATGTATCTTTGCATAGTAATTTTGCACTAAAAAGCCGTTTTGTTTGATAAAAGGAGTGCAATAAACGCAAAAAAGACACATTCGTACACATAATCACACACTGACACACCGACACACACACCCATACAGTCAAACACCGACACACATACACTAGCACATGCACACAAACACTGACACATACACACACTAACACACACTGCCACACACCCACACAAATTTTCTTTAATTTAGCAAGTCATTTATAAAGCGTACTTCATATATTATATATCCATTGCACTGATTTAAACATTGAACACTACATACAATCATAATGATATTCAAATACATGTTTGGCATTGACACAAAACAACACAATACAAAACAGACCCGCACACAAACACACAGACGTACAAGCTCTCATCGGCAAACACCTTTGACGGTTCATCAAGATAGCGTTTTCACTGATTTCTTAGAAAATTAAACCAGTTGCCACCTGTATATGAATCATACGAAAACTAAGCATAGACATACACGCACTGACACTGACACATATCGACCTCGTTACTACTAGCACACTCATGCATCACAAACACACCGCACACCTCATACGAGTATATATACATTGATGGGAGGTAGACGTGAAGACGCGAAGACGGTCCATCAGGAACTCATTAGGGACACTAAGTCGTACGTACTAAGTCTCATTAGGGACACTAAGTTTGTGTGTATATTTGTAGTATTTGTGTAAATATTTGCAGTGTTTGTACTTTTATTTTTGCAAAGAATTGATCTGCTGAATTAAATGATGAAACTTAATATAATCAACGAGGTTCATTTCTGGTAGGAAAAAGGTAATATGTAAAAAATAAAAAAAATTATGCCACCTGTTGTTTTTTTAAAACAGTTTCAGATTTTAGCATAAAAAACGGTTCTCAAACCCTGCTTTATTACACAATGATTAAGTCAATAATTAAAATAAAAAAGTTAAATTCCTAAGTGACAGCTGCTACACTGGAAGAAGTCGAAGCTTATGAACACACAGGTGTGCCCCGTGCAACTCGCTGCCACCGCAGAGCCGACCTTCTCCACGGTCTCCACTCCACGACCCTCTATGGCGCCACAAGGACGAATGGACAAGCCACAAGACGTATTAGAGAGGGCCACCTCCCCAGAATGCATGCCACAACTCATGACTGATCTCTGGTGCCATCATTTTCTGCTGGGTGGACAGGAGCTGTTGCATTATAGAATTGGCCCAATGAAATTCTGCTCCGCCGGGTTTCGAGCGACGGACCTCCCGCTTGTGAGGCGTGTGTGCTAACAACTACACCACGGAGTCCACAAATTTAATTGAATTGAATGCAAAACTTCACTGTACATAGAATTGCCGCACAGTACTGTGAAAGCAATGATATTAGGGCTTTCAGACACATTATAACAATTATAGTAATAGTAGTTGTATTTCCACACAACCGGTAACACTCACAAGAACACACCAAACACTCCCACCTGCACAGCACACATATCTCAACTCACCTTCACTTCATGATACTGTACGCCAAACTACATCAGGTGTCATCTTGCACGCACACACTCCACAACTTTCATACTCATACACACACGCTCTGCATATCACTGACATCTCGCACCGACAGTGTTACACGAGCTGCATCAGCATTCCAGGACCCGTTGCAAAAGCACTGCTTCAGTCTTGCACACACGCACATACATACATACACACATACATGCATACACACATAAATATATATATATATATATATATATATATACAGCATATAACAAGTTATAAACGAACAATACAACTACAGTTATTATAATTCGAGTTTAAAGCGACAAATTTGAACATTTATTTGTTTGAGTGGAATAATAAAACTGGGGAATATGGCCAAAAACCTGTAAAATTTAACCGCTTTGAGCTAATTCTAAAGATAATATTTCTCAAAAATATTCTACATGTAGAGTTTTTGAAGCAAATGGAACCATAATTCCATGCGCACTCATTGAAATTCAAACTCGTAAATATGTCTCACCCTAGTGCATGTGTTTACTATTTGCTGACTTTCAATTCTGCGCGGTGTTTGCTTAACATGTGGGCGTTGCGAGTGTGTGTGTGTGTGTCCGTGTATATGCGTGTTTGCACAAGATGGTGCCCGAAATCCGGTGGAAAGGCGCTGGGGCGAGCTGGAACCTGGGATGCAACAGGCTGTGCTTGCGTGGGTGTGTGGCGGTGTGTTCTGTTTTTCCGGCGGTGTTTGGCGTGAAATGAGCGGATTAAGTGGTGTTCTATATGTGTGTGAGAGATTTGCGTGCGTGAGAGTGCGTCATTGTGAGGCAATTAGTGTATTCGAGAAATTTGCGTGTTTTAATATGAAATACATTTAAATAAATTTTATTTGTTGTACTTATTTGTCACAGTAATCCATTGAATTTTTGTTTTAGATTAATCAAACCACAAAAGAGGTGACCTATTAAAAAAAAACAATACTTTCTCTGAAATATAGCTCACCCGATTATAAGACTGGCCTAGGGGGTGTATGAACTGCTTGTTTATGCCATAACCATGTTGAAACCCAACAAGAAACATGTTGTACATTAAAGCTTATATTTATATATGTATATCTATATATATAAAAGAGATCCTCTGTCTGTCTGTCTGTCTGTCTGTCTGTCTGTCTGTGTGTTTATCTGTCCCACCCTCCTTGGTCACATTTTCAGCAAACTGCTACTCGGTAACCACTTAATGTACCCGTCAACAATTTATACCATTACGCTGGAAATTTTCTTGTCTACACGATAGGATAAATTTAAAATTTTAAAAATGAAACCAAAAAAAGTTATCGCGGTGAAAAGACAAAATGAACCCTGAAAAATGCGAAAATTTTGGTCAATATTCCTACATCTACTCCTCATAAACCAGAAATGGTACAGCCAAACAGATTATACCACTGTGTAGAGAATATTGTGTTCTACGCGATAGGCTATAATTAATATCCAAAAATTAAATATAAAATATGTAAAAAGTACAAAATTTCAGTCTACATTCAAAATTATATTTAAGCTCGACGCGTCCGATTTTTTGTACTTTTTTCTCTATTTCTCAGCAACTAAACATCACACATCTAAATAAATATTACCATCATGCTGGGAATTTCGTTTTCGACAGCACGGTATAAATTTTAATTTTCCAGAGCGTATTAAGAAAAAGTTACGGCGGTGTGAAGTCAAAATGACAAAGTCAAAAAGGCACTGAAAAACGCGAATATTTTGGTCAATATTCCGCTATCTATTCCTCTTAAACCAGCAGAGTTACAGTTATAAAAATTATACTATTGTGTAGAACATCTTGTGTTCTACAAGAAACGTCATAATTTATACCCACAAATGATACAAAAAACGTGTAAAATTGGAAAAATTCTCAAATACGTCCAAAATTACACTTGAACACCGTGCGACTAAAATTAATTCATTTTTCTACCTATTTCTCAAGAACTATTTGTTACACATAAAAATAAATTATACTATTGTGCTGGAAAGTTTGTTTTTCTACAATACGGTATAATTCTTAATTTTCCAAAGTGTATCTGAAGGAAGTTACGGCGGTGTAAAGTTAAATGGACATATTGCCAATTTGACAGCTATTATGCGCACTTGCGATTACACAGGAATATACTACTGTGTAGAGAATTTTGTGTTCTACAAGAAAATGTATAATTTATACCCACAAATGATACAAAAAAACGTGTAAAATTGGCAAAATTCTCAAATACATCCAAAATTACACTTGAACACCGGGTGACTAAAATTAATTCATTTTTCTACCCATTTCTCAAGAACTGTTTGTCATACATTAAAATTAATTATACCATCGTGCTAGAAATTTTGTTTTCTACAATACGGTATAATTTTTAATTTTCCAAAGTGTATCTGAAGGAAGTTACGGCGGTGTAAAGTCAAAAGCACATATTACCAATTTGACAGCTATTATGCGCACTTGCGATTACACAGGAATATACACCGATTAAATTTCACTGAAGCCCAATCACAATTAAGAATGCAACATATTAGCTCCAAGCATGGATGGTGTGGTTTTATTGGGTGCAGTTTAATTAATGCTACACTATACTGAATATAAAGGCTTTATTGTCCTCAATAACGTTCCACACGACGGGCGGGTAAAATGCTACTGGGAACAAAGTAAACTACTGAATTTTACTGTATAATTTAATTGGTTTAATTTCAAGCTGCATAAGCTTAAGCTGCATAAGGATATGGGTTGTAATATCATGCAATGCCAACTATATGAATATGCTGTTTTAGCGGACGCATAAATCTGGAATTATAGAGATGACAGAAAGTTTCATTGTTTTGATAGTGTTACACTTCTGAATTATTACACACGAAGGACGGGTGTGAATTTGAGCAGTGTTGAGGGAAAAACATCGTCAATAATTAAAACAAGAATTTACAAATTTGACTTTTTCTGTTGGTCGTTTTTCATCCATTTTCTTTGTGTTTGTTTCGTGTTTGAGTTCTGAATTATTCCGCACGACGGGCAGCTTTAAATAAGAGGTGGGTTGTGGAAAAACATGTTTTCTAAATTGAAACATAAATTTCACATTTCTACTTTTATATTGGCTAAAACTTTCCTATGGGTTTGTTTTTCTTTTTCAATTTTCACTAATTTTTTATGAATTGAATATTAATTATATTTTATGAACTGTTCCGCAAGACGGGCGGGCTTAAATCTATATATATAAAAGAGATCCTCTGTGTGTGTGTGTGTGTGTGTGTGTGTGTGTGTGTGTGTGTGTGTGTGTGTGTGTGTGTGTGTGTGTTTGTCCCACCCTCCTTGGTTCATTTTCTATGAGCTGCTACTCGGCCATCATTTGGCGTACCCGCTAAAAATTTATACCATCATGTTCAAAGTTTTTTTGTCTACACTGTAGGTTAAATTTTAATATTAAAAATAAAACTAAAAGAAGTTAGAGCGGTGAAAAGACAAAATGAACCCTGAAAAATGCGAAAATTTTGGTCAATTTTCTGAAGACTACTTTCCCTAAACCAACAAAGGTACAACTATAAAAATTATACCACTGTGTAGAAAATTTTCTGTTCTACTCAACAAATTAATAATTTATACCCACAAATTAAATATAAAACATGTAAATTGGAAAACAATTCAATCTACATTCAGAACTTTATTTAAACTCCACGCGTCCGATTTTCTATACTTTTTTCTCTATTTTTCAAAACTTAATTATCACACATCTAAATAAATAATACCATCATGCTGGGAATTTTGTTTTCTACAACACGGTATAATTTTTTATTTTCCAAAGTATATTAAAAAAAGTTACGGCGGTGTGAAGTGTAAATGACAAAGTCAAAAAGGCAAAATTAGCACTGAAAAACGCGAATATTTTGGTCAATATTCCTCTATCTATTCCTCATAAACCAGCAGAGTTACAGCTATTAAAATTATACTATTGTGTAGAGAATTTTGTGTTCTACAAGAAATATTCTAATTTATACCCACAAATGATACCAAAAACGTGTAAAATTGGCTAAATTCTCAAATACATCCAAAATTACACTTGAACACCGGGCGACTAAAATTAATTCATTTTTCTACTATTTATCAGTAACTATTTGTTATACATAAAAATAAATTACACCATCGTGCTAGAAATGTTGTTTTCTACAGGTTTTGGGTGACTCGCTGCTCTTGCTGCTGTGGACTTGGTCACAAGTTTGAGCGTTGTCCCACAAAAGTACCCGTCTGTGGCTATTGTGCTGGTCCCCACCCCTCCTCCGCCTGTCCTGATCGCAGCACACTGAAATGTGTCAACTGCACTAATCACGGCCACACTTCTAACCATTCTGTTTTTTCTCCGCAGTGTTCTTCCTTCTTGGCTGTCCGCAATTCTATCCGTGCCCCCACTCTCTTAGCTCCCACCCCCTCACCACTGACCGTCATCCCTCGTCATCCCTCGCCAATGCTAAATTGACTATCGCCTTCTAGCGATTCATCCCTTCCTCTTTCTATTTCAGCGCAATTTCCCTGCCGCTCTTCCATCTCTTCCCTCTCCTGTTCCTCACTTCCCTCACCTCAACCTAGTCCACATTTTAACTCTAAGTATCTTTCAATTGGATTTCTCAACATCAGATCGGCTCGAAATAAAACGACTCACATATCCCACCTCTTTGCCTCACATAATATGTCTATTCTCTGTCTTGCCGAAACCTGGCTCCTTGATTCTGATATTTCCTCATTCTCTGCTAACTTACCTTCCTGTTCTTCATTCCTACACAAATCGCGCGACAGTTCTAAGTCTTCGGGTGGCGGGGTAGGTTGTCTATTCTGCAAAGGTCTCTCCATTTCGTCCCTTTCCAATCTGGTTTCTTTTCCCACCTCATTCGAATTCCTAGCTCTCACCCTCTCGGTCCCCTCTTTTAACAAGTTTTGCATCCTTATCATTTACCGTCCCAATCACCCCGGCACTTCCGCGATGTTTTTTTCAAGAGTTTCTTCCTCTCATTGAAGCAGTCTCGTCTATTTTCTCCAGCCATTTTATCATACTCGGCGACTTTAACTTCTGGCTTGATTCACCCTCGGCCAATCCTTACTGCTTGAATTTTATCTCATTACTTACTTCCCATGGTCTCTCTTATTCTTCTCTCTCTCCTACACATATATCTGGCCATACACTTGATCTAGTCCTGTTTCCCTCCCCATTTCTCTCGACTGATCCTGTCCCTTCCGATATCTTTGTATTTCCTCCTGATTCCTCCGTCTCTGACCATAGCCTACTTTTATCTACTCTGCCGCTCACTTGTCCCCCTTCTCATACTCCGTCCAGCTATCGTAACTACAAATGTTGTAATTCCATTCAATTTCACTCACTATTATCCTCCTGTCTCCCTATCTCCGCTCTGTATTATCTTCCTCCCCATGATATCTACCCATATTTCTCTTCCGCACTCTCCCATATAAATAATTGTATGTTCCCAATCATCACTAGCTCATCTTCCTCTCGCTCTCCTCCTTGGTCATCTCCTCAGCTTCGAGTACTCAAGTCTTTTCAATGACGTCTTGATCGTACTTGGAGGCGTTCACGATCTTCTTCCGATTGGCTTTTGTTTTGCTCCGCTCGCTCATCTTTCACTTCTGCTCTTTCTGCTGCTAAAAGTAGCTACTATAGCTCCAAACTCTCGTCCCTTTCTCGTTCCTCCAAGTCATTGTGGTCCACTCTGAACTCTCTCTGCGGTCTTCACTCTCCTGCCTTTTCCTCTCCTCTAGCGGCTCCCGAGTTCTCAACATTTTTCTCTGAAAAAGTAAAACTCACACAATCGAGTATTCCCACCAATTGTGCTGCCCTCACTCACACTTCCACTCATCACCGGTTCACGTCCTTCTCTCACATTGATCTTCATTATATCCTTTCCCTCGTTTCCTCTTCCAAGCTATCCTTCTCACCAGCTGATCCAATCAACTTCCCTGCTATCTCCAAATCCCTTCCTTCCCTGGCTCCTTATCTCCTGCATCTTATCAACTCCTCTTTTCCTCAAGGCCAGCTTCTCGCTGACAAACATGCAATTGTCCGTCCGATTCTTCAGAAACAGAACCTTGACTCTTCTATACTTAGTAACTATCGTCCTATATCTCTTCTGTGCTTTGCTTCTAAACTTCTCGAGTCCGCTATCTCCGCGCAACTTTCCCCTTTCATCTGCCAGTCTCTTGATCCCTTCCAATCCGGGTTTCGCCCTTCTCATTCTACCGAATCAGTTCTTCTTTCTATCTCCAATGACATCCTTTCGCACTTCTCGTACCGTCGCTCTGTTCTTCTCGTTCTTCTCGATATGTCCTCCGCCTTCGACCTTGTTAATCACTCTATCCTAATTCATGACTTCTCTCATCTTGGTATCTCGTCTTCTGCCCTCTCTCTCCTGAAATCGTACCTTTCGGGAAGGACCTACTCTGTCAACTTCAATTCCTCTGTATCTGATCCTATCCATCTTTCATCAGGTGTCCCTCAGGGATCTATTCTTGGTCCGATACTCTTTAACCTTTACATGTCCTCCCTCTGTCCTATCCTTCGTAAGTATTCCATCTCATTTCATATCTACGCTGATGACATTCAGTTATATATCCCGCTTCCTTTTCCTTCTCCGTCTTTTCTCTCTGACATCCTATCCAGCATCTCTTCTTGGGCGTCGTCCCGTCACCTTCTCCTCAACTCGTCCAAGTCTGAGTTTCTGGCTCTTCATCCTCCTCGTATTCTTCCTCCTCGCTTACCTCTTATCCTATCATCGACAGTTCGCAATCTCGGACTTATTTTTGACTCATCTCTCTCTTCTTCCGACAACATCCTCTCTGTCGCCCGCACTTGTCGTCTTATCTTGAGATCCCTCTATCCTATACGCTCATATCTCGACAGACCTTCCGCAATCAAACTTATTCACTCTCATGTATTCTCTAGACTTGACTATTGTAATTCTTTGTACATCCATGCTCCTCGTCGTTCTCTTAAAATCCTACAACGCGTTATTAACCAATCTTGTCGTTTTGTCCTTCATCCTGTTCCTTGTCGTCACACTTCTCAATTTCTTTTTCAATTTCGCGGGCTCCCTATTATTCCACGTATTCACTTTCGCCTGTGCTGTCTGATATATAAGCTTCTCCACGATCCTCATCAGCCATCCTATCTCCGCCTTCTCCTCACTCCTTGCCTCAGTCCTTCCCGAATTCCTCTTCCCCTTGTATGCCCTCGTGCTGTAAATGAATCTCCTTGGTCCTCCAAATCATTCTTTTTATCCGCCCCTCGCCTTTACAATTCCATCCCAGTTCACATTAATTCTTCTCTTTCCTACAATTATTTCCGCTCTAAGCTCTCCAAACACTTTTTTGACCTCTCTTTTGACCCAGTCTCCCACACTCTCACACCTTTTGCATCACTATAACATGTTACTTTAGCCTGTTCTTACTCGTATTCCTTCTCTCATTTGCATGCTTACTTTATCTACGCTATGACTATATTCTCCCGAGTTGTGTTTGCTGTGTTGTGTTGTCATTATGTTTCAGTCGTGTTGTCTTGTCCGTCATGTCCGTCTGCTTTGTATGTTTTGCCCATATTTTGTCTCTATATTTATTGTCATTTATTGCATATTTGTAGTTTACTTCTTTTGCATGTGTCCTGTTATTTGTATTCCGTGTTCCCAACTGTTATAATCGTGTCGCGCCCGAGCCCTTCGGTGCGCTATAACAAATACATGTTGTTGTTGTTGTTGCTGTTGTTGTTTCGCCCGACGGGCGGGTAAAATACTACTGGGAAAAAAGTTAACTACTCAAGTTGCATAAGGATATGGGTTGTAATATCATGCAATGCCAACTATATGAATATGCTGTTTTAGCGGACGCATAAATCTGGAATTGTAGAGATGACAGAAGGTTTCATTGTTTTGATAGTGTTACACTTCTGAATTACTACACACGAAGGATGGGTGTGAACTTGAGCAGTGTTGAGGAAAAAAACTTCGTCAATAATTAAAACAAGAATTTACAAATTTATATTTTTCTATTGGATAAGCTTTTTGCTTTTTGATTCATTATATTCTATTTATAGTTCCGCACGACGGGCGGGTTTACATACGAGGCAGTTGGAGGGAAAATATTTTGCCACATCTAAAATAAAAACATTCACATTTAGACTTTTCTATTGGTTAAGACTTTTTATGGGTCAAAGCCATGAACAAATCAACTGCGCTAATGACAATGTTTTCGCTCAATTATTTACAGCAGCCATTTGGCGATGCAATTATTACTGAAACTCTTTGCCGATGAAAACTTGTGTTTGAGCAAAATTATTTTCGAGCACGAGCTTGGTTGTTTTTTATATTTATTTTTATATTAATTAACGTGTGTATATACCTTTTTGAGCACCAGAAACGAAACCAATTTGAAGCCTCATTATTCCATGTGTGCCCTAAAGTGACTACAACAAAAAACAGCTGACTGTTTTGACTGTCAGCAGCTGATCTTTCGTGTCGCACGATACGCGACAGTACACTGACATATAATATATTCATGTAAAATTGGTGTTTTCTGTATATATAAATGTGCTGTGTTTTTACACTACGCCACAAAAGGTTCTATTGTTAGACGCGGTGGCTTGGAAATACCTGGAAAAAACATCAAAACAACTGTGTGTGGAAGTCATGTGCTTGGCACGTGAATTTTGCAAACTGCAGCTGCACACATGTGCCAAGCACATGACTTCCACATACAGTTGTTTTGATGTTTTTTCCAGGTATTTCCAAGCCACCGCGTCTAACAATAGAACCTTTTGTGGCGTAGTGTAAAAACACAGCACATTTATATATACAGAAAACACCTATTTTACATGAATATATTATATGTCAGCTGTTTTTTGTTGTAGTCACTTTAGGGCACACATGGAACAATGAGGTTTCAACACACGTTAATTAATATAAAAATAAGTATAAAAAACAGCCAAGGTCGTGCTCGAAAATGTTTTTGCTCAAACACAAGTTTTCATCGGCAAAGAGTTTCAGTAACAATTGCATCGCCAAATGGCTGCTGTAAATAATTGAGCGAAAACATTGTGATTAGCGCAGTTGATTTGTTCATGGCTTATCTAGAGAGGTCAAAATATACTGTGCTGAATGAGGTCTTCAACGTTGGGTTGGGTGGGTATTTTTGTTGTAATTGGGTATTTTTGTGTAAGGGGGTATTTTTAGGTAACAATTACCTGCAAAATTACCTAACCAACCACTCACACAATTACCTAACCAATTACTCGCACAATTACCTGAGTAATGGTTTCAGCATGTGGGTCAAAGGTGAGTTTATCGTTTATCATGACACCCAGGACGGTGAGATTAGATTCATCATGACACCCAGGACGGTGAGATTAGATTCATCATGACACCCAGGACGGTGAGATTAGATTCATCATGACACCCAGGACGGTGTGATTAGATTCATCATGACACCCAGGACGGTGAGATTAGATTCATCATGACACCCAGGACGGTGAGATTAGATTCATCATGACACCCAGGACACGAACCACGCAAATCGTCTGTACTATTTCACCGCCAATTTTATACTGGCACGAGCACAACTGCTTTCTGAGTGTAACGCTGAGCTTTCAACATTTGATTGAGTCAAGTCTCAACTCGCATTCACCGCAGCAGGTACAAAAACGGCCAATTAGACACTGTAGAATCTGGCCATCTGTAGCCATCTCGACACAATGAAGAATTGATGATATCGTCAGCGTAGAGTAGCGCCGAGTCTCCCAAGCTCACTGCTAGGTCATTGACGAGTATGTCAAACAGGAGCGGACTCAGTACGGACTCAGTATGGATCCCTCCGGCACTCGGCTGGTTACATCGGACCCCTGTGACGTTCTACCGTTGAGCAACACGCGCTGTTTGCGAGAAACGACAAACAGAAACGACTGCAGCATTTTCCAATTCGGCCCGAAGGTCCAAATTGATAGTTTTTTTGCCCTGCACTGATTGCAAATTTTCTAAATGTCTGTTTGTATCCTATCTCCTCCTAAACCATTTTGACCGAAGACCCATTAAGACCGATTTTGATGAAACTTAGTCCCTAGCGGTAAAATGGATGCAAGGAGGTCATAGGCTAGATTTTTATGACCTCCGAGGTCATTTTCAAGGTCATTGAGGTCATTTGTGTCTGTTTACCCAATCTCTTTCTAAACCACTGGACCGATTTTGATGAAACTTGGTCCCTAGGGGTAAAATGGATGCAAGAAGGTCATAGGCTTAGTTTTGTTGATCTCCGAGGTCATTTTCAAGGTAATTGAGGTCATTTGTGTCTGTTTGAGGACTTTTTTTGTTTGTTTGTAGAAGGATTTTCCGTCGTTCCCGTTTTCCGCCAAACGCTGCCGATTTTCGTTTTGTCGGCGGCAGCTCGCATCTCGCATTCACAACAATCTTCAAAAGAAATCTTCGAAGAAGGAAAAACCAAAAGAAATTAAAAAGAGACAGTCATCTCCCCCCGCCGGCCTCATCCCGCGGATTCGGCCTCATCCCGCGGATTTAGCCTCATCCCGCGGATTCGGCATCATCCCGATCCCGCGGATTCGCCCCTCATCCCGCGGATTCGCCCCTCATCCCGCGGATTCGCCCCTCATCCCGCGGATTCTGCCTTATCCCGTGGATTCAGCCTCATCCCGCGGATTCGGCCTCATCGTGTCCCTCATCAGCGAGTCAAGCGTGAGGACGAAGAATGCGTACCTCCTCTTATACGTCAAAAATGATCACAAGCTTGGGGTTGAGTTTGTGGCGGGTTGAGTTTGTGTGTGAGGTACTAGACAATAAAAGCATTATAACTTATTGCTATGTGCATCTTCTGGTCCCAAATTATTTCATCATTTTGCTTCTTCTTTACCCTCTCATGTAATCTGTCCATAATGTGTAGTTGGTTTAGGATATCAAGGCCGAATTGGGGGTATGCAGCTTTGGATCTGGTTTGTGGCCAGACAAAGCTGCACGTCTACTTAATTTTTTGGTTAGACCATTTTTGGCAGAGAGTGCTCTGGGCTATTGTCAAAAAATATTCCACACATGTCAAATTTGAAACTTTGACGCTTTCGAAAAAAGAATGAATATGTTTTGCAAATAAATTCGTGTGAAACGAAACATGCAAGCATGTATTGGACTGTTCGTAAAATTGCGGTCTTTTTCAGTTTCTGAACTTTTCACACTCAACAGAATTTGCTAGGATACAAAACCGATTTAAAGCCTGGCTGTCCTATGTGTACATTAATTAAATACGATATAAGCCAACTCACATATATTATACATCGATGTTATAAACAGTATACACAATATATATATATATATATATATATATATATATATATATATATATATATATATATATATATATATATATATATATATATATATATATATATAATTATTAACTGGGCGTTCATTTTAATCATAAATACTTTTCAACATGTAAGAGAGCTTGAAAATATTATTATATTTTGCGTGTGTTCTCGAATTGCTGTCCGTTTTGCTGTAGACTCGAAACACAATGAAATTATTTGTACATTCACGTTGAATGCCTGTACTCAACTACTGACTGAGTGCTGCAGGCTTCAGTGCGTGAACTGTGTCTTTTAGGCATCCCCATAAATATACGTGTTAAAATCAGCTATATATATATGTATATATATATATATATATATATATATATATATATATATATATATATATATATATATATATATATATATATATATATATAATAGCATTAAAACCCGCCCGTTGTGCGGAGGAATTCATAAAATGGAATTAATATTTATAAAAATTGATATTCATAAAAAATATTCCAAATTAAAAAAGAAAATGAAAACCCTTAAGTGTCTTACTCAATAGAAAAGTCCAAGTGTGAATATTTTTATTTTTATTTTGACATAATATTTTCCCTCAACCCGCCTCATATATAAACCCACTCATTGTGCGGAATATTTCAGAACACAAACACGAAACAAACACAAAAATTCTAGCATGTAAGCCCGCCCGTCGTGCGAAACAATTAATACAATTAAATTTGTATTCAATTCATAAGAGAAAAGGAATATGAATTAAAAAAGAGTGGAGTAAACCCATAAAAAAGTCTAAATTTCTATATTTTCATAAAAAAAATTCACAAAATAGTTTGCCTAAGCCGCCTCATATTCATACATGCCCGTCGTGCTATATATAAAAGAGATCCTCTGTGTGTCTGTGTGTGTGTGTGTGTGTGTGTGTGTGTGTGTGTGTGTGTGTGTGTGTGTGTGTGTGTGTGTGTGTGTGTGTGTGTGTGTGTGTGTGTGTGTGTGTGTGTGTGTGTGTGTGTGTGTGTGTTTGTCCCACCATTCTTGGTCCATTTTCACCATCGTGCTAGAAATCTTGTTTTCTACAATACGGTATAATTTGTAATTTTCCAAAGTGTATCTGAAGGAAGTTACGGCGGTGTAGAGTCAAAATGTCATGTTGCCAATTTGACAGCTATTATGCGCACTTGCGATTACACATGAATATACACTGATTTAATTTCATTGAAGTGCAATCACAATTTACGCACTTGCGATTACACAGTATATATTACTGTGTAGAGAATTCTGTGTTCTACAAGATAAGCTATAATTTATACCCACAAATGATACAAAATACGTGTAAAATTGGCAAAATTCTCAAATACATCCAAAATTACACTTGAACACCGGGCGACTAAAATTAATTCATTTTACTACCATTTCTCTGAAACTATTTGTTACACATAAAAATACTTTCCACCATCGTGCTAGAAATCTTGTTTTCTACAATACGGTATAATTTTTAATTTTCCAAAGTGTATCTGAAGGAAGTTACGGCGGTGTAAAGTCAAAAGCACATATTACCAATTTGACAGCTATTATACGCACTTGCGATTACACAGGAATATACACCGATTAATTTCACTGAAGTCCAATCACAATTTACGCACTTGCGATTACACAGGAATATACTACTGTGTAGATATTTTTGTGTTCTACAAGATAAGCTATAATTTAAACCCACAAATGATACAAAAAAACGTGTAAAATTGGCAAAATTCTCAAATACATCCAAAATTACACTTGAACACCGGGCGACTAAAATAAATTCATTTTTCTACTATTTCTCAGTAACTATTTGTTATATAAAAAAATAAATTATATCATCGTGCTAGAAATCTTGTTTTCTACAATACGGTATATTTTTTAATTTTCCAAAGTATATCTGAAGGAAGTTACGGCGGTGTAAAGTCAAAAGGACATATTGCCAATTTGACAGCTATTATGCGCACTTGCGATTACACAGGAATATACTACTGTGTAGATAATCTTGTGTTCTACAAGATAAGTTATAATTTATTTCCACAAACGAAACAAAAAACGTGTAAAATTGGCAAAATACTCAAATACATCCAAAATTACACTAGAACACCGGGCGACTAAAATTAATTCATTTTTCTAATATTTCTCAGTAACTATTTGTTATGCATAAAAAATAAATTATACCATCGTGCTAGAAATTTTGTTTTCTACAATACGGTATAATTTGTAATTTTCCAAATTGTATCTGAAGGAAGTCACGGCGGTGTAAAGTCAAAAGCACATATTACCAATTTGGCAGCTATTATGCGCACTTGCGATTACACATGAATATACACTGATTTAATTTCACCTAAGTCCAATCACAATTTAAGCACTTGCAATTACACAGGAATATACTAATCTGTAGAGAATTTTGTGTTCTACAAGATAAGCTATAATTTATACCCACAAATGATACAAAATACGTGTAAAATGGGCAAAATTCTCAAATAAATCCAAAATTACACTTGAACACCGGGTGACTAAAATTAATTCATTTTTCTACTATTTCTCAGTAACTATTAGTTAAACATAAGAATAAATTATACCATCGTGCTAGAAATATTGTTTTCTACAATACGGTATAATTTGTAATTTTCCAAAGTATATCTGAAGGAAGTTACGGCGGTGTCAATTCAAAAGGACATATTGCCAATTTGACAGCTATTATGCGCACTTGCGATTACACAGGAATATACACCGATTAATTTCACTGAAGTCCAATCACAATTTACGCACTTGCGATTACACAGGAATATACTACTGTGTAGATATTTTTGTGTTCTACAAGATAAGCTATAATTTAAACCCACAAATGATACAAAAAAACGTGTAAAATTGGCAAAATTCTCAAATACATCCAAAATTACACTTGAACACCGGGCGACTAAAATAAATTCATATTTCTACTATTTCTCAGTAACTATTTGTTACACATAAAAATAAATTATACCATCGTTCTAGAAATTTTGTCTTCTACAATACGGTATAATTTGTAATTTTCCAAAGGGTATTTGAAGGAAGTTACGGCGGTGTAAAGTCAAAAGGACATATTGCCAATTTGACAGCTATTATGCGCACTTGCGATTACACAGGAATATACACCGATTAAATTTCACTGAAGCCCAATCACAATTAAGAATGCATCATATTATCTCCAAGCATGGATGGTGTGGTTTTATTGCGTACAGTTTAATTAATGCTACACTATACTGAATATAAAGGCTTTATTTTCTCAATAACGTTCCGCACGACGGGCGGGTAAAATGCTATTGAAAACAAAGTAAACTACTGAATTTAACTGTGTAATTTAATTGGTTTAATTTCAAGCTGCATAAGCATAAGTTGCATAAGGATATGGGTTGCAATATCATGTAATGCCAACTTATGCTGTTTTAGCGGAAGCATTAACCTGGAATTATAGAGATGACAGAAGGTTGCATTGTTTTGATAGTGCTGTGGAAAAACATGTTTTCTAAATTGAAACATAAATTTCACATTTAGACTTTTATATTGGCTAAAACTTTCCTATGGGTTTGTTTTTCTTTTTCAATTTGCACTAATTTTTATATGAATTGAATATTAAATATATTTTATGAACTGTTCCGCACGACGAGCGAAATAAATGTATCTATAAAGAGTGGGTTTAAATGATAGCGAGGTATATGATATTTTGCTAGCAGTAAATATTCTAGCGATAAAAGTAGAATAGCTCTCAAGCAAATGATTTAGGAGAATGATGTGAACCTTTAAATATATTTTGCGATCTGATGATATATGTATTAGAAATAATACGTAGCAGAATATAGATTGCATAATATAATATCGGCTGTAATATCAAGGGCTGTAATATCGGTGTAATCCAAAAAATGACAACTGTATGAATATGATGCATTAGTAGAAGCATTAACCGGGAATTATGAGATAATATGATAATGGTGTATAATTATATCGCATTATGCAACAAATGTGAATTTAGCTGCCTTACAGTTTGGTCCCGATACTATATTGGCGGGTTGAGAGAAAAGTATTGGTGGGCCGCGTGTTTGGGACCCCTGGGGTAGATAATCTCAGTCTTCTGATTACAAATTATGATCGCATCAGTATATTTTGTGATCACAAACTAATAAGTTAAATCACCTCAGACTAGGCTGAGAGCGGTCAAGATTGGATGGTTGGGTTGGGTAGGTTTGACTCAGGTTATATTGGGTTTTAGTGATAGCGGAAAATATATAAATTTTAACAATAAATATGATAGCGGTAAAAGTGAAGTAATACTTAAGCAAATGATATTGGGGAATGATGTTAAGTAATAAACAAATAATAAGTAAGTAAGTAATAAGTAAGTAATAAGTAATAAGTAACACCTCTTTGCCTCACATAATATGTCTATTCTCTGTCTTGCCGAAACCTGGCTCCTTGATTCTGATATTTCCTCATTCTCTGCTAACTTACCTTCCTGTTCTTCATTCCTACACAAATCGCGCGACAGTTCTAAGTCTTCGGGTGGCGGGGTAGGTTGTCTATTCTGCAAAGGTCTCTCCATTTCGTCCCTTTCCAATCTGGTTTCTTTTCCCACCTCATTCGAATTCCTAGCTCTCACCCTCTCGGTCCCCTCTTTTAACAAGTTTTGCATCCTTATCATTTACCGTCCCAATCACCCCGGCACTTCCGCGATGTTTTTTTCAAGAGTTTCTTCCTCTCATTGAAGCAGTCTCGTCTATTTTCTCCAGCCATTTTATCATACTCGGCGACTTTAACTTCTGGCTTGATTCACCCTCGGCCAATCCTTACTGCTTGAATTTTATCTCATTACTTACTTCCCATGGTCTCTCTTATTCTTCTCTCTCTCCTACACATATATCTGGCCATACACTTGATCTAGTCCTGTTTCCCTCCCCATTTCTCTCGACTGATCCTGTCCCTTCCGATATCTTTGTATTTCCTCCTGATTCCTCCGTCTCTGACCATAGCCTACTTTTATCTACTCTGCCGCTCACTTGTCCCCCTTCTCATACTCCGTCCAGCTATCGTAACTACAAATGTTGTAATTCCATTCAATTTCACTCACTATTATCCTCCTGTCTCCCTATCTCCGCTCTGTATTATCTTCCTCCCCATGATATCTACCCATATTTCTCTTCCGCACTCTCCCATATAAATAATTGTATGTTCCCAATCATCACTAGCTCATCTTCCTCTCGCTCTCCTCCTTGGTCATCTCCTCAGCTTCGAGTACTCAAGTCTTTTCAATGACGTCTTGATCGTACTTGGAGGCGTTCACGATCTTCTTCCGATTGGCTTTTGTTTTGCTCCGCTCGCTCATCTTTCACTTCTGCTCTTTCTGCTGCTAAAAGTAGCTACTATAGCTCCAAACTCTCGTCCCTTTCTCGTTCCTCCAAGTCATTGTGGTCCACTCTGAACTCTCTCTGCGGTCTTCACTCTCCTGCCTTTTCCTCTCCTCTAGCGGCTCCCGAGTTCTCAACATTTTTCTCTGAAAAAGTAAAACTCACACAATCGAGTATTCCCACCAATTGTGCTGCCCTCACTCACACTTCCACTCATCACCGGTTCACGTCCTTCTCTCACATTGATCTTCATTATATCCTTTCCCTCGTTTCCTCTTCCAAGCTATCCTTCTCACCAGCTGATCCAATCAACTTCCCTGCTATCTCCAAATCCCTTCCTTCCCTGGCTCCTTATCTCCTGCATCTTATCAACTCCTCTTTTCCTCAAGGCCAGCTTCTCGCTGACAAACATGCAATTGTCCGTCCGATTCTTCAGAAACAGAACCTTGACTCTTCTATACTTAGTAACTATCGTCCTATATCTCTTCTGTGCTTTGCTTCTAAACTTCTCGAGTCCGCTATCTCCGCGCAACTTTCCCCTTTCATCTGCCAGTCTCTTGATCCCTTCCAATCCGGGTTTCGCCCTTCTCATTCTACCGAATCAGTTCTTCTTTCTATCTCCAATGACATCCTTTCGCACTTCTCGTACCGTCGCTCTGTTCTTCTCGTTCTTCTCGATATGTCCTCCGCCTTCGACCTTGTTAATCACTCTATCCTAATTCATGACTTCTCTCATCTTGGTATCTCGTCTTCTGCCCTCTCTCTCCTGAAATCGTACCTTTCGGGAAGGACCTACTCTGTCAACTTCAATTCCTCTGTATCTGATCCTATCCATCTTTCATCAGGTGTCCCTCAGGGATCTATTCTTGGTCCGATACTCTTTAACCTTTACATGTCCTCCCTCTGTCCTATCCTTCGTAAGTATTCCATCTCATTTCATATCTACGCTGATGACATTCAGTTATATATCCCGCTTCCTTTTCCTTCTCCGTCTTTTCTCTCTGACATCCTATCCAGCATCTCTTCTTGGGCGTCGTCCCGTCACCTTCTCCTCAACTCGTCCAAGTCTGAGTTTCTGGCTCTTCATCCTCCTCGTATTCTTCCTCCTCGCTTACCTCTTATCCTATCATCGACAGTTCGCAATCTCGGACTTATTTTTGACTCATCTCTCTCTTCTTCCGACAACATCCTCTCTGTCGCCCGCACTTGTCGTCTTATCTTGAGATCCCTCTATCCTATACGCTCATATCTCGACAGACCTTCCGCAATCAAACTTATTCACTCTCATGTATTCTCTAGACTTGACTATTGTAATTCTTTGTACATCCATGCTCCTCGTCGTTCTCTTAAAATCCTACAACGCGTTATTAACCAATCTTGTCGTTTTGTCCTTCATCCTGTTCCTTGTCGTCACACTTCTCAATTTCTTTTTCAATTTCGCGGGCTCCCTATTATTCCACGTATTCACTTTCGCCTGTGCTGTCTGATATATAAGCTTCTCCACGATCCTCATCAGCCATCCTATCTCCGCCTTCTCCTCACTCCTTGCCTCAGTCCTTCCCGAATTCCTCTTCCCCTTGTATGCCCTCGTGCTGTAAATGAATCTCCTTGGTCCTCCAAATCATTCTTTTTATCCGCCCCTCGCCTTTACAATTCCATCCCAGTTCACATTAATTCTTCTCTTTCCTACAATTATTTCCGCTCTAAGCTCTCCAAACACTTTTTTGACCTCTCTTTTGACCCAGTCTCCCACACTCTCACACCTTTTGCATCACTATAACATGTTACTTTAGCCTGTTCTTACTCGTATTCCTTCTCTCATTTGCATGCTTACTTTATCTACGCTATGACTATATTCTCCCGAGTTGTGTTTGCTGTGTTGTGTTGTCATTATGTTTCAGTCGTGTTGTCTTGTCCGTCATGTCCGTCTGCTTTGTATGTTTTGCCCATATTTTGTCTCTATATTTATTGTCATTTATTGCATATTTGTAGTTTACTTCTTTTGCATGTGTCCTGTTATTTGTATTCCGTGTTCCCAACTGTTATAATCGTGTCGCGCCCGAGCCCTTCGGTGCGCTATAACAAATACATGTTGTTGTTGTTGTTGCTGTTGTTGTTTCGCCCGACGGGCGGGTAAAATACTACTGGGAAAAAAGTTAACTACTCAAGTTGCATAAGGATATGGGTTGTAATATCATGCAATGCCAACTATATGAATATGCTGTTTTAGCGGACGCATAAATCTGGAATTGTAGAGATGACAGAAGGTTTCATTGTTTTGATAGTGTTACACTTCTGAATTACTACACACGAAGGATGGGTGTGAACTTGAGCAGTGTTGAGGAAAAAAACTTCGTCAATAATTAAAACAAGAATTTACAAATTTATACTTTTCTATTGGATAAGCTTTTTGCTTTTTGATTCATTATATTCTATTTATAGTTCCGCACGACGGGCGGGTTTACATACGAGGCAATTCGAGGGAAAATATTTTGCCACATCTAAAATAAAAACATTCACATTTAGACTTTTCTATTGGTTAAGACTTTTTATGGGTCAAAGCCATGAACAAATCAACTGCGCTAATGACAATGTTTTCGCTCAATTATTTACAGCAGCCATTTGGCGATGCAATTATTACTGAAACTCTTTGCCGATGAAAACTTGTGTTTGAGCAAAATTATTTTCGAGCACGAGCTTGGTTGTTTTTTATATTTATTTTTATATTAATTAACGTGTGTATATACCTTTTTGAGCACCAGAAACGAAACCAATTTGAAGCCTCATTATTCCATGTGTGCCCTAAAGTGACTACAACAAAAAACAGCTGACTGTTTTGACTGTCAGCAGCTGATCTTTCGTGTCGCACGATACGCGACAGTACACTGACATATAATATATTCATGTAAAATTGGTGTTTTCTGTATATATAAATGTGCTGTGTTTTTACACTACGCCACAAAAGGTTCTATTGTTAGACGCGGTGGCTTGGAAATACCTGGAAAAAACATCAAAACAACTGTGTGTGGAAGTCATGTGCTTGGCACGTGAATTTTGCAAACTGCAGCTGCACACATGTGCCAAGCACATGACTTCCACATACAGTTGTTTTGATGTTTTTTCCAGGTATTTCCAAGCCACCGCGTCTAACAATAGAACCTTTTGTGGCGTAGTGTAAAAACACAGCACATTTATATATACAGAAAACACCTATTTTACATGAATATATTATATGTCAGCTGTTTTTTGTTGTAGTCACTTTAGGGCACACATGGAACAATGAGGTTTCAACACACGTTAATTAATATAAAAATAAGTATAAAAAACAGCCAAGGTCGTGCTCGAAAATGTTTTTGCTCAAACACAAGTTTTCATCGGCAAAGAGTTTCAGTAACAATTGCATCGCCAAATGGCTGCTGTAAATAATTGAGCGAAAACATTGTGATTAGCGCAGTTGATTTGTTCATGGCTTATCTAGAGAGGTCAAAATATACTGTGCTGAATGAGGTCTTCAACGTTGGGTTGGGTGGGTATTTTTGTTGTAATTGGGTATTTTTGTGTAAGGGGGTATTTTTAGGTAACAATTACCTGCAAAATTACCTAACCAACCACTCACACAATTACCTAACCAATTACTCGCACAATTACCTGAGTAATGGTTTCAGCATGTTGGTCAAAGGTGAGTTTATCGTTTATCATGACACCCAGGACGGTGAGATTAGATTCATCATGACACCCAGGACGGTGAGATTAGATTCATCATGACACCCAGGACGGTGAGATTAGATTCATCATGACACCCAGGACGGTGTGATTAGATTCATCATGACACCCAGGACGGTGAGATTAGATTCATCATGACACCCAGGACGGTGAGATTAGATTCATCATGACACCCAGGACACGAACCACGCAAATCGTCTGTACTATTTCACCGCCAATTTTATACTGGCACGAGCACAACTGCTTTCTGAGTGTAACGCTGAGCTTTCAACATTTGATTGAGTCAAGTCTCAACTCGCATTCACCGCAGCAGGTACAAAAACGGCCAATTAGACACTGTAGAATCTGGCCATCTGTAGCCATCTCGACACAATGAAGAATTGATGATATCGTCAGCGTAGAGTAGCGCCGAGTCTCCCAAGCTCACTGCTAGGTCATTGACGAGTATGTCAAACAGGAGCGGACTCAGTACGGACTCAGTATGGATCCCTCCGGCACTCGGCTGGTTACATCGGACCCCTGTGACGTTCTACCGTTGAGCAACACGCGCTGTTTGCGAGAAACGACAAACAGAAACGACTGCAGCATTTTCCAATTCGGCCCGAAGGTCCAAATTGATAGTTTTTTTGCCCTGCACTGATTGCAAATTTTCTAAATGTCTGTTTGTATCCTATCTCCTCCTAAACCATTTTGACCGAAGACCCATTAAGACCGATTTTGATGAAACTTAGTCCCTAGCGGTAAAATGGATGCAAGGAGGTCATAGGCTAGATTTTTATGACCTCCGAGGTCATTTTCAAGGTCATTGAGGTCATTTGTGTCTGTTTACCCAATCTCTTTCTAAACCACTGGACCGATTTTGATGAAACTTGGTCCCTAGGGGTAAAATGGATGCAAGAAGGTCATAGGCTTAGTTTTGTTGATCTCCGAGGTCATTTTCAAGGTAATTGAGGTCATTTGTGTCTGTTTGAGGACTTTTTTTGTTTGTTTGTAGAAGGATTTTCCGTCGTTCCCGTTTTCCGCCAAACGCTGCCGATTTTCGTTTTGTCGGCGGCAGCTCGCATCTCGCATTCACAACAATCTTCAAAAGAAATCTTCGAAGAAGGAAAAACCAAAAGAAATTAAAAAGAGACAGTCATCTCCCCCCGCCGGCCTCATCCCGCGGATTCGGCCTCATCCCGCGGATTTAGCCTCATCCCGCGGATTCGGCATCATCCCGATCCCGCGGATTCGCCCCTCATCCCGCGGATTCGCCCCTCATCCCGCGGATTCGCCCCTCATCCCGCGGATTCTGCCTTATCCCGTGGATTCAGCCTCATCCCGCGGATTCGGCCTCATCGTGTCCCTCATCAGCGAGTCAAGCGTGAGGACGAAGAATGCGTACCTCCTCTTATACGTCAAAAATGATCACAAGCTTGGGGTTGAGTTTGTGGCGGGTTGAGTTTGTGTGTGAGGTACTAGACAATAAAAGCATTATAACTTATTGCTATGTGCATCTTCTGGTCCCAAATTATTTCATCATTTTGCTTCTTCTTTACCCTCTCATGTAATCTGTCCATAATGTGTAGTTGGTTTAGGATATCAAGGCCGAATTGGGGGTATGCAGCTTTGGATCTGGTTTGTGGCCAGACAAAGCTGCACGTCTACTTAATTTTTTGGTTAGACCATTTTTGGCAGAGAGTGCTCTGGGCTATTGTCAAAAAATATTCCACACATGTCAAATTTGAAACTTTGACGCTTTCGAAAAAAGAATGAATATGTTTTGCAAATAAATTCGTGTGAAACGAAACATGCAAGCATGTATTGGACTGTTCGTAAAATTGCGGTCTTTTTCAGTTTCTGAACTTTTCACACTCAACAGAATTTGCTAGGATACAAAACCGATTTAAAGCCTGGCTGTCCTATGTGTACATTAATTAAATACGATATAAGCCAACTCACATATATTATACATCGATGTTATAAACAGTATACACAATATATATATATATATATATATATATATATATATATATATATATAATTATTAACTGGGCGTTCATTTTAATCATAAATACTTTTCAACATGTAAGAGAGCTTGAAAATATTATTATATTTTGCGTGTGTTCTCGAATTGCTGTCCGTTTTGCTGTAGACTCGAAACACAATGAAATTATTTGTACATTCACGTTGAATGCCTGTACTCAACTACTGACTGAGTGCTGCAGGCTTCAGTGCGTGAACTGTGTCTTTTAGGCATCCCCATAAATATACGTGTTAAAATCAGCTATATATATATGTATATATATATATATATATATATATACATATATATATATATATATATATATATATATATATATATATATATATATATATATATATATATATATATATATATATATATATATATATATATATATATATATATATATATATAATAGCATTAAAACCCGCCCGTTGTGCGGAGGAATTCATAAAATGGAATTAATATTTATAAAAATTGATATTCATAAAAAATATTCCAAATTAAAAAAGAAAATGAAAACCCTTAAGTGTCTTACTCAATAGAAAAGTCCAAGTGTGAATATTTTTATTTTTATTTTGACATAATATTTTCCCTCAACCCGCCTCATATATAAACCCACTCATTGTGCGGAATATTTCAGAACACAAACACGAAACAAACACAAAAATTCTAGCATGTAAGCCCGCCCGTCGTGCGAAACAATTAATACAATTAAATTTGTATTCAATTCATAAGAGAAAAGGAATATGAATTAAAAAAGAGTGGAGTAAACCCATAAAAAAGTCTAAATTTCTATATTTTCATAAAAAAAATTCACAAAATAGTTTGCCTAAGCCGCCTCATATTCATACATGCCCGTCGTGCTATATATAAAAGAGATCCTCTGTGTGTCTGTGTGTGTGTGTGTGTGTGTGTGTGTGTGTGTGTGTGTGTGTGTGTGTGTGTGTGTGTGTGTGTGTGTGTGTGTGTGTGTGTGTGTGTGTGTGTGTGTGTGTGTGTGTTTGTCCCACCATTCTTGGTCCATTTTCACCATCGTGCTAGAAATCTTGTTTTCTACAATACGGTATAATTTGTAATTTTCCAAAGTGTATCTGAAGGAAGTTACGGCGGTGTAGAGTCAAAATGTCATGTTGCCAATTTGACAGCTATTATGCGCACTTGCGATTACACATGAATATACACTGATTTAATTTCATTGAAGTGCAATCACAATTTACGCACTTGCGATTACACAGTATATATTACTGTGTAGAGAATTCTGTGTTCTACAAGATAAGCTATAATTTATACCCACAAATGATACAAAATACGTGTAAAATTGGCAAAATTCTCAAATACATCCAAAATTACACTTGAACACCGGGCGACTAAAATTAATTCATTTTACTACCATTTCTCTGAAACTATTTGTTACACATAAAAATACTTTCCACCATCGTGCTAGAAATCTTGTTTTCTACAATACGGTATAATTTTTAATTTTCCAAAGTGTATCTGAAGGAAGTTACGGCGGTGTAAAGTCAAAAGCACATATTACCAATTTGACAGCTATTATACGCACTTGCGATTACACAGGAATATACACCGATTAATTTCACTGAAGTCCAATCACAATTTACGCACTTGCGATTACACAGGAATATACTACTGTGTAGATATTTTTGTGTTCTACAAGATAAGCTATAATTTAAACCCACAAATGATACAAAAAAACGTGTAAAATTGGCAAAATTCTCAAATACATCCAAAATTACACTTGAACACCGGGCGACTAAAATAAATTCATTTTTCTACTATTTCTCAGTAACTATTTGTTATATAAAAAAATAAATTATATCATCGTGCTAGAAATCTTGTTTTCTACAATACGGTATATTTTTTAATTTTCCAAAGTATATCTGAAGGAAGTTACGGCGGTGTAAAGTCAAAAGGACATATTGCCAATTTGACAGCTATTATGCGCACTTGCGATTACACAGGAATATACTACTGTGTAGATAATCTTGTGTTCTACAAGATAAGTTATAATTTATTTCCACAAACGAAACAAAAAACGTGTAAAATTGGCAAAATACTCAAATACATCCAAAATTACACTAGAACACCGGGCGACTAAAATTAATTCATTTTTCTAATATTTCTCAGTAACTATTTGTTATGCATAAAAAATAAATTATACCATCGTGCTAGAAATTTTGTTTTCTACAATACGGTATAATTTGTAATTTTCCAAATTGTATCTGAAGGAAGTCACGGCGGTGTAAAGTCAAAAGCACATATTACCAATTTGGCAGCTATTATGCGCACTTGCGATTACACATGAATATACACTGATTTAATTTCACCTAAGTCCAATCACAATTTAAGCACTTGCAATTACACAGGAATATACTAATCTGTAGAGAATTTTGTGTTCTACAAGATAAGCTATAATTTATACCCACAAATGATACAAAATACGTGTAAAATGGGCAAAATTCTCAAATAAATCCAAAATTACACTTGAACACCGGGTGACTAAAATTAATTCATTTTTCTACTATTTCTCAGTAACTATTAGTTAAACATAAGAATAAATTATACCATCGTGCTAGAAATATTGTTTTCTACAATACGGTATAATTTGTAATTTTCCAAAGTATATCTGAAGGAAGTTACGGCGGTGTCAATTCAAAAGGACATATTGCCAATTTGACAGCTATTATGCGCACTTGCGATTACACAGGAATATACACCGATTAATTTCACTGAAGTCCAATCACAATTTACGCACTTGCGATTACACAGGAATATACTACTGTGTAGATATTTTTGTGTTCTACAAGATAAGCTATAATTTAAACCCACAAATGATACAAAAAAACGTGTAAAATTGGCAAAATTCTCAAATACATCCAAAATTACACTTGAACACCGGGCGACTAAAATAAATTCATATTTCTACTATTTCTCAGTAACTATTTGTTACACATAAAAATAAATTATACCATCGTTCTAGAAATTTTGTCTTCTACAATACGGTATAATTTGTAATTTTCCAAAGGGTATTTGAAGGAAGTTACGGCGGTGTAAAGTCAAAAGGACATATTGCCAATTTGACAGCTATTATGCGCACTTGCGATTACACAGGAATATACACCGATTAAATTTCACTGAAGCCCAATCACAATTAAGAATGCATCATATTATCTCCAAGCATGGATGGTGTGGTTTTATTGCGTACAGTTTAATTAATGCTACACTATACTGAATATAAAGGCTTTATTTTCTCAATAACGTTCCGCACGACGGGCGGGTAAAATGCTATTGAAAACAAAGTAAACTACTGAATTTAACTGTGTAATTTAATTGGTTTAATTTCAAGCTGCATAAGCATAAGTTGCATAAGGATATGGGTTGCAATATCATGTAATGCCAACTTATGCTGTTTTAGCGGAAGCATTAACCTGGAATTATAGAGATGACAGAAGGTTGCATTGTTTTGATAGTGCTGTGGAAAAACATGTTTTCTAAATTGAAACATAAATTTCACATTTAGACTTTTATATTGGCTAAAACTTTCCTATGGGTTTGTTTTTCTTTTTCAATTTGCACTAATTTTTATATGAATTGAATATTAAATATATTTTATGAACTGTTCCGCACGACGAGCGAAATAAATGTATCTATAAAGAGTGGGTTTAAATGATAGCGAGGTATATGATATTTTGCTAGCAGTAAATATTCTAGCGATAAAAGTAGAATAGCTCTCAAGCAAATGATTTAGGAGAATGATGTGAACCTTTAAATATATTTTGCGATCTGATGATATATGTATTAGAAATAATACGTAGCAGAATATAGATTGCATAATATAATATCGGCTGTAATATCAAGGGCTGTAATATCGGTGTAATCCAAAAAATGACAACTGTATGAATATGATGCATTAGTAGAAGCATTAACCGGGAATTATGAGATAATATGATAATGGTGTATAATTATATCGCATTATGCAACAAATGTGAATTTAGCTGCCTTACAGTTTGGTCCCGATACTATATTGGCGGGTTGAGAGAAAAGTATTGGTGGGCCGCGTGTTTGGGACCCCTGGGGTAGATAATCTCAGTCTTCTGATTACAAATTATGATCGCATCAGTATATTTTGTGATCACAAACTAATAAGTTAAATCACCTCAGACTAGGCTGAGAGCGGTCAAGATTGGATGGTTGGGTTGGGTAGGTTTGACTCAGGTTATATTGGGTTTTAGTGATAGCGGAAAATATATAAATTTTAACAATAAATATGATAGCGGTAAAAGTGAAGTAATACTTAAGCAAATGATATTGGGGAATGATGTTAAGTAATAAACAAATAATAAGTAAGTAAGTAATAAGTAAGTAATAAGTAATAAGTAACACCTCTTTGCCTCACATAATATGTCTATTCTCTGTCTTGCCGAAACCTGGCTCCTTGATTCTGATATTTCCTCATTCTCTGCTAACTTACCTTCCTGTTCTTCATTCCTACACAAATCGCGCGACAGTTCTAAGTCTTCGGGTGGCGGGGTAGGTTGTCTATTCTGCAAAGGTCTCTCCATTTCGTCCCTTTCCAATCTGGTTTCTTTTCCCACCTCATTCGAATTCCTAGCTCTCACCCTCTCGGTCCCCTCTTTTAACAAGTTTTGCATCCTTATCATTTACCGTCCCAATCACCCCGGCACTTCCGCGATGTTTTTTTCAAGAGTTTCTTCCTCTCATTGAAGCAGTCTCGTCTATTTTCTCCAGCCATTTTATCATACTCGGCGACTTTAACTTCTGGCTTGATTCACCCTCGGCCAATCCTTACTGCTTGAATTTTATCTCATTACTTACTTCCCATGGTCTCTCTTATTCTTCTCTCTCTCCTACACATATATCTGGCCATACACTTGATCTAGTCCTGTTTCCCTCCCCATTTCTCTCGACTGATCCTGTCCCTTCCGATATCTTTGTATTTCCTCCTGATTCCTCCGTCTCTGACCATAGCCTACTTTTATCTACTCTGCCGCTCACTTGTCCCCCTTCTCATACTCCGTCCAGCTATCGTAACTACAAATGTTGTAATTCCATTCAATTTCACTCACTATTATCCTCCTGTCTCCCTATCTCCGCTCTGTATTATCTTCCTCCCCATGATATCTACCCATATTTCTCTTCCGCACTCTCCCATATAAATAATTGTATGTTCCCAATCATCACTAGCTCATCTTCCTCTCGCTCTCCTCCTTGGTCATCTCCTCAGCTTCGAGTACTCAAGTCTTTTCAATGACGTCTTGATCGTACTTGGAGGCGTTCACGATCTTCTTCCGATTGGCTTTTGTTTTGCTCCGCTCGCTCATCTTTCACTTCTGCTCTTTCTGCTGCTAAAAGTAGCTACTATAGCTCCAAACTCTCGTCCCTTTCTCGTTCCTCCAAGTCATTGTGGTCCACTCTGAACTCTCTCTGCGGTCTTCACTCTCCTGCCTTTTCCTCTCCTCTAGCGGCTCCCGAGTTCTCAACATTTTTCTCTGAAAAAGTAAAACTCACACAATCGAGTATTCCCACCAATTGTGCTGCCCTCACTCACACTTCCACTCATCACCGGTTCACGTCCTTCTCTCACATTGATCTTCATTATATCCTTTCCCTCGTTTCCTCTTCCAAGCTATCCTTCTCACCAGCTGATCCAATCAACTTCCCTGCTATCTCCAAATCCCTTCCTTCCCTGGCTCCTTATCTCCTGCATCTTATCAACTCCTCTTTTCCTCAAGGCCAGCTTCTCGCTGACAAACATGCAATTGTCCGTCCGATTCTTCAGAAACAGAACCTTGACTCTTCTATACTTAGTAACTATCGTCCTATATCTCTTCTGTGCTTTGCTTCTAAACTTCTCGAGTCCGCTATCTCCGCGCAACTTTCCCCTTTCATCTGCCAGTCTCTTGATCCCTTCCAATCCGGGTTTCGCCCTTCTCATTCTACCGAATCAGTTCTTCTTTCTATCTCCAATGACATCCTTTCGCACTTCTCGTACCGTCGCTCTGTTCTTCTCGTTCTTCTCGATATGTCCTCCGCCTTCGACCTTGTTAATCACTCTATCCTAATTCATGACTTCTCTCATCTTGGTATCTCGTCTTCTGCCCTCTCTCTCCTGAAATCGTACCTTTCGGGAAGGACCTACTCTGTCAACTTCAATTCCTCTGTATCTGATCCTATCCATCTTTCATCAGGTGTCCCTCAGGGATCTATTCTTGGTCCGATACTCTTTAACCTTTACATGTCCTCCCTCTGTCCTATCCTTCGTAAGTATTCCATCTCATTTCATATCTACGCTGATGACATTCAGTTATATATCCCGCTTCCTTTTCCTTCTCCGTCTTTTCTCTCTGACATCCTATCCAGCATCTCTTCTTGGGCGTCGTCCCGTCACCTTCTCCTCAACTCGTCCAAGTCTGAGTTTCTGGCTCTTCATCCTCCTCGTATTCTTCCTCCTCGCTTACCTCTTATCCTATCATCGACAGTTCGCAATCTCGGACTTATTTTTGACTCATCTCTCTCTTCTTCCGACAACATCCTCTCTGTCGCCCGCACTTGTCGTCTTATCTTGAGATCCCTCTATCCTATACGCTCATATCTCGACAGACCTTCCGCAATCAAACTTATTCACTCTCATGTATTCTCTAGACTTGACTATTGTAATTCTTTGTACATCCATGCTCCTCGTCGTTCTCTTAAAATCCTACAACGCGTTATTAACCAATCTTGTCGTTTTGTCCTTCATCCTGTTCCTTGTCGTCACACTTCTCAATTTCTTTTTCAATTTCGCGGGCTCCCTATTATTCCACGTATTCACTTTCGCCTGTGCTGTCTGATATATAAGCTTCTCCACGATCCTCATCAGCCATCCTATCTCCGCCTTCTCCTCACTCCTTGCCTCAGTCCTTCCCGAATTCCTCTTCCCCTTGTATGCCCTCGTGCTGTAAATGAATCTCCTTGGTCCTCCAAATCATTCTTTTTATCCGCCCCTCGCCTTTACAATTCCATCCCAGTTCACATTATTTCTTCTCTTTCCTACAATTATTTCCGCTCTAAGCTCTCCAAACACTTTTTTGACCTCTCTTTTGACCCAGTCTCCCACACTCTCACACCTTTTGCATCACTATAACATGTTACTTTAGCCTGTTCTTACTCGTATTCCTTCTCTCATTTGCATGCTTACTTTATCTACGCTATGACTATATTCTCCCGAGTTGTGTTTGCTGTGTTGTGTTGTCATTATGTTTCAGTCGTGTTGTCTTGTCCGTCATGTCCGTCTGCTTTGTATGTTTTGCCCATATTTTGTCTCTATATTTATTGTCATTTATTGCATATTTGTAGTTTACTTCTTTTGCATGTGTCCTGTTATTTGTATTCCGTGTTCCCAACTGTTATAATCGTGTCGCGCCCGAGCCCTTCGGTGCGCTATAACAAATACATGTTGTTGTTGTTGTTGCTGTTGTTGTTTCGCCCGACGGGCGGGTAAAATACTACTGGGAAAAAAGTTAACTACTCAAGTTGCATAAGGATATGGGTTGTAATATCATGCAATGCCAACTATATGAATATGCTGTTTTAGCGGACGCATAAATCTGGAATTGTAGAGATGACAGAAGGTTTCATTGTTTTGATAGTGTTACACTTCTGAATTACTACACACGAAGGATGGGTGTGAACTTGAGCAGTGTTGAGGAAAAAAACTTCGTCAATAATTAAAACAAGAATTTACAAATTTATATTTTTCTATTGGATAAGCTTTTTGCTTTTTGATTCATTATATTCTATTTATAGTTCCGCACGACGGGCGGGTTTACATACGAGGCAGTTGGAGGGAAAATATTTTGCCACATCTAAAATAAAAACATTCACATTTAGACTTTTCTATTGGTTAAGACTTTTTATGGGTCAAAGCCATGAACAAATCAACTGCGCTAATGACAATGTTTTCGCTCAATTATTTACAGCAGCCATTTGGCGATGCAATTATTACTGAAACTCTTTGCCGATGAAAACTTGTGTTTGAGCAAAATTATTTTCGAGCACGAGCTTGGTTGTTTTTTATATTTATTTTTATATTAATTAACGTGTGTATATACCTTTTTGAGCACCAGAAACGAAACCAATTTGAAGCCTCATTATTCCATGTGTGCCCTAAAGTGACTACAACAAAAAACAGCTGACTGTTTTGACTGTCAGCAGCTGATCTTTCGTGTCGCACGATACGCGACAGTACACTGACATATAATATATTCATGTAAAATTGGTGTTTTCTGTATATATAAATGTGCTGTGTTTTTACACTACGCCACAAAAGGTTCTATTGTTAGACGCGGTGGCTTGGAAATACCTGGAAAAAACATCAAAACAACTGTGTGTGGAAGTCATGTGCTTGGCACGTGAATTTTGCAAACTGCAGCTGCACACATGTGCCAAGCACATGACTTCCACATACAGTTGTTTTGATGTTTTTTCCAGGTATTTCCAAGCCACCGCGTCTAACAATAGAACCTTTTGTGGCGTAGTGTAAAAACACAGCACATTTATATATACAGAAAACACCTATTTTACATGAATATATTATATGTCAGCTGTTTTTTGTTGTAGTCACTTTAGGGCACACATGGAACAATGAGGTTTCAACACACGTTAATTAATATAAAAATAAGTATAAAAAACAGCCAAGGTCGTGCTCGAAAATGTTTTTGCTCAAACACAAGTTTTCATCGGCAAAGAGTTTCAGTAACAATTGCATCGCCAAATGGCTGCTGTAAATAATTGAGCGAAAACATTGTGATTAGCGCAGTTGATTTGTTCATGGCTTATCTAGAGAGGTCAAAATATACTGTGCTGAATGAGGTCTTCAACGTTGGGTTGGGTGGGTATTTTTGTTGTAATTGGGTATTTTTGTGTAAGGGGGTATTTTTAGGTAACAATTACCTGCAAAATTACCTAACCAACCACTCACACAATTACCTAACCAATTACTCGCACAATTACCTGAGTAATGGTTTCAGCATGTGGGTCAAAGGTGAGTTTATCGTTTATCATGACACCCAGGACGGTGAGATTAGATTCATCATGACACCCAGGACGGTGAGATTAGATTCATCATGACACCCAGGACGGTGAGATTAGATTCATCATGACACCCAGGACGGTGTGATTAGATTCATCATGACACCCAGGACGGTGAGATTAGATTCATCATGACACCCAGGACGGTGAGATTAGATTCATCATGACACCCAGGACACGAACCACGCAAATCGTCTGTACTATTTCACCGCCAATTTTATACTGGCACGAGCACAACTGCTTTCTGAGTGTAACGCTGAGCTTTCAACATTTGATTGAGTCAAGTCTCAACTCGCATTCACCGCAGCAGGTACAAAAACGGCCAATTAGACACTGTAGAATCTGGCCATCTGTAGCCATCTCGACACAATGAAGAATTGATGATATCGTCAGCGTAGAGTAGCGCCGAGTCTCCCAAGCTCACTGCTAGGTCATTGACGAGTATGTCAAACAGGAGCGGACTCAGTACGGACTCAGTATGGATCCCTCCGGCACTCGGCTGGTTACATCGGACCCCTGTGACGTTCTACCGTTGAGCAACACGCGCTGTTTGCGAGAAACGACAAACAGAAACGACTGCAGCATTTTCCAATTCGGCCCGAAGGTCCAAATTGATAGTTTTTTTGCCCTGCACTGATTGCAAATTTTCTAAATGTCTGTTTGTATCCTATCTCCTCCTAAACCATTTTGACCGAAGACCCATTAAGACCGATTTTGATGAAACTTAGTCCCTAGCGGTAAAATGGATGCAAGGAGGTCATAGGCTAGATTTTTATGACCTCCGAGGTCATTTTCAAGGTCATTGAGGTCATTTGTGTCTGTTTACCCAATCTCTTTCTAAACCACTGGACCGATTTTGATGAAACTTGGTCCCTAGGGGTAAAATGGATGCAAGAAGGTCATAGGCTTAGTTTTGTTGATCTCCGAGGTCATTTTCAAGGTAATTGAGGTCATTTGTGTCTGTTTGAGGACTTTTTTTGTTTGTTTGTAGAAGGATTTTCCGTCGTTCCCGTTTTCCGCCAAACGCTGCCGATTTTCGTTTTGTCGGCGGCAGCTCGCATCTCGCATTCACAACAATCTTCAAAAGAAATCTTCGAAGAAGGAAAAACCAAAAGAAATTAAAAAGAGACAGTCATCTCCCACCGCCGGCCTCATCCCGCGGATTCGGCCTCATCCCGCGGATTTAGCCTCATCCCGCGGATTCGGCATCATCCCGATCCCGCGGATTCGCCCCTCATCCCGCGGATTCGCCCCTCATCCCGCGGATTCGCCCCTCATCCCGCGGATTCGCCCCTCATCCCGCGGATTCTGCCTTATCCCGTGGATTCAGCCTCATCCCGCGGATTCGGCCTCATCGTGTCCCTCATCAGCGAGTCAAGCGTGAGGACGAAGAATGCGTACCTCCTCTTATACGTCAAAAATGATCACAAGCTTGGGGTTGAGTTTGTGGCGGGTTGAGTTTGTGTGTGAGGTACTAGACAATAAAAGCATTATAACTTATTGCTATGTGCATCTTCTGGTCCCAAATTATTTCATCATTTTGCTTCTTCTTTACCCTCTCATGTAATCTGTCCATAATGTGTAGTTGGTTTAGGATATCAAGGCCGAATTGGGGGTATGCAGCTTTGGATCTGGTTTGTGGCCAGACAAAGCTGCACGTCTACTTAATTTTTTGGTTAGACCATTTTTGGCAGAGAGTGCTCTGGGCTATTGTCAAAAAATATTCCACACATGTCAAATTTGAAACTTTGACGCTTTCGAAAAAAGAATGAATATGTTTTGCAAATAAATTCGTGTGAAACGAAACATGCAAGCATGTATTGGACTGTTCGTAAAATTGCGGTCTTTTTCAGTTTCTGAACTTTTCACACTCAACAGAATTTGCTAGGATACAAAACCGATTTAAAGCCTGGCTGTCCTATGTGTACATTAATTAAATACGATATAAGCCAACTCACATATATTATACATCGATGTTATAAACAGTATACACAATATATATATATATATATATATAATTATTAACTGGGCGTTCATTTTAATCATAAATACTTTTCAACATGTAAGAGAGCTTGAAAATATTATTATATTTTGCGTGTGTTCTCGAATTGCTGTCCGTTTTGCTGTAGACTCGAAACACAATGAAATTATTTGTACATTCACGTTGAATGCCTGTACTCAACTACTGACTGAGTGCTGCAGGCTTCAGTGCGTGAACTGTGTCTTTTAGGCATCCCCATAAATATACGTGTTAAAATCAGCTATATATATATATATATATATATATATATATATATATATATATATATATATATATATATATATATATATATATATATATATATATATAATAGCATTAAAACCCGCCCGTTGTGCGGAGGAATTCATAAAATGGAATTAATATTTATAAAAATTGATATTCATAAAAAATATTCCAAATTAAAAAAGAAAATGAAAACCCTTAAGTGTCTTACTCAATAGAAAAGTCCAAGTGTGAATATTTTTATTTTTATTTTGACATAATATTTTCCCTCAACCCGCCTCATATATAAACCCACTCATTGTGCGGAATATTTCAGAACACAAACACGAAACAAACACAAAAATTCTAGCATGTAAGCCCGCCCGTCGTGCGAAACAATTAATACAATTAAATTTGTATTCAATTCATAAGAGAAAAGGAATATGAATTAAAAAAGAGTGGAGTAAACCCATAAAAAAGTCTAAATTTCTATATTTTCATAAAAAAAATTCACAAAATAGTTTGCCTAAGCCGCCTCATATTCATACATGCCCGTCGTGCTATATATAAAAGAGATCCTCTGTGTGTCTGTGTGTGTGTGTGTGTGTGTGTGTGTGTGTGTGTGTGTGTGTGTGTGTGTGTGTGTGTGTGTGTGTGTGTGTGTGTGTGTGTGTGTGTGTGTGTTTGTCCCACCATTCTTGGTCCATTTTCACCATCGTGCTAGAAATCTTGTTTTCTACAATACGGTATAATTTGTAATTTTCCAAAGTGTATCTGAAGGAAGTTACGGCGGTGTAGAGTCAAAATGTCATGTTGCCAATTTGACAGCTATTATGCGCACTTGCGATTACACATGAATATACACTGATTTAATTTCATTGAAGTGCAATCACAATTTACGCACTTGCGATTACACAGTATATATTACTGTGTAGAGAATTCTGTGTTCTACAAGATAAGCTATAATTTATACCCACAAATGATACAAAATACGTGTAAAATTGGCAAAATTCTCAAATACATCCAAAATTACACTTGAACACCGGGCGACTAAAATTAATTCATTTTACTACCATTTCTCTGAAACTATTTGTTACACATAAAAATACATTCCACCATCGTGCTAGAAATCTTGTTTTCTACAATACGGTATAATTTTTAATTTTCCAAAGTGTATCTGAAGGAAGTTACGGCGGTGTAAAGTCAAAAGCACATATTACCAATTTGACAGCTATTATACGCACTTGCGATTACACAGGAATATACACCGATTAATTTCACTGAAGTCCAATCACAATTTACGCACTTGCGATTACACAGGAATATACTACTGTGTAGATATTTTTGTGTTCTACAAGATAAGCTATAATTTAAACCCACAAATGATACAAAAAAACGTGTAAAATTGGCAAAATTCTCAAATACATCCAAAATTACACTTGAACACCGGGCGACTAAAATAAATTCATTTTTCTACTATTTCTCAGTAACTATTTGTTATATAAAAAAATAAATTATATCATCGTGCTAGAAATCTTGTTTTCTACAATACGGTATACTTTTTAATTTTCCAAAGTATATCTGAAGGAAGTTACGGCGGTGTAAAGTCAAAAGGACATATTGCCAATTTGACAGCTATTATGCGCACTTGCGATTACACAGGAATATACTACTGTGTAGATAATCTTGTGTTCTACAAGATAAGTTATAATTTATTTCCACAAACGAAACAAAAAACGTGTAAAATTGGCAAAATACTCAAATACATCCAAAATTACACTAGAACACCGGGCGACTAAAATTAATTCATTTTTCTAATATTTCTCAGTAACTATTTGTTATGCATAAAAAATAAATTATACCATCGTGCTAGAAATTTTGTTTTCTACAATACGGTATAATTTGTAATTTTCCAAATTGTATCTGAAGGAAGTCACGGCGGTGTAAAGTCAAAAGCACATATTACCAATTTGGCAGCTATTATGCGCACTTGCGATTACACATGAATATACACTGATTTAATTTCACCTAAGTCCAATCACAATTTAAGCACTTGCAATTACACAGGAATATACTAATCTGTAGAGAATTTTGTGTTCTACAAGATAAGCTATAATTTATACCCACAAATGATACAAAATACGTGTAAAATGGGCAAAATTCTCAAATAAATCCAAAATTACACTTGAACACCGGGTGACTAAAATTAATTCATTTTTCTACTATTTCTCAGTAACTATTAGTTAAACATAAGAATAAATTATACCATCGTGCTAGAAATATTGTTTTCTACAATACGGTATAATTTGTAATTTTCCAAAGTATATCTGAAGGAAGTTACGGCGGTGTCAATTCAAAAGGACATATTGCCAATTTGACAGCTATTATGCGCACTTGCGATTACACAGGAATATACACCGATTAATTTCACTGAAGTCCAATCACAATTTACGCACTTGCGATTACACAGGAATATACTACTGTGTAGATATTTTTGTGTTCTACAAGATAAGCTATAATTTAAACCCACAAATGATACAAAAAAACGTGTAAAATTGGCAAAATTCTCAAATACATCCAAAATTACACTTGAACACCGGGCGACTAAAATAAATTCATATTTCTACTATTTCTCAGTAACTATTTGTTACACATAAAAATAAATTATACCATCGTTCTAGAAATTTTGTCTTCTACAATACGGTATAATTTGTAATTTTCCAAAGGGTATTTGAAGTAAGTTACGGCGGTGTAAAGTCAAAAGGACATATTGCCAATTTGACAGCTATTATGCGCACTTGCGATTACACAGGAATATACACCGATTAAATTTCACTGAAGCCCAATCACAATTAAGAATGCATCATATTATCTCCAAGCATGGATGGTGTGGTTTTATTGCGTACAGTTTAATTAATGCTACACTATACTGAATATAAAGGCTTTATTTTCTCAATAACGTTCCGCACGACGGGCGGGTAAAATGCTATTGAAAACAAAGTAAACTACTGAATTTAACTGTGTAATTTAATTGGTTTAATTTCAAGCTGCATAAGCATAAGTTGCATAAGGATATGGGTTGCAATATCATGTAATGCCAACTTATGCTGTTTTAGCGGAAGCATTAACCTGGAATTATAGAGATGACAGAAGGTTGCATTGTTTTGATAGTGCTGTGGAAAAACATGTTTTCTAAATTGAAACATAAATTTCACATTTAGACTTTTATATTGGCTAAAACTTTCCTATGGGTTTGTTTTTCTTTTTCAATTTGCACTAATTTTTATATGAATTGAATATTAAATATATTTTATGAACTGTTCCGCACGACGAGCGAAATAAATGTATCTATAAAGAGTGGGTTTAAATGATAGCGAGGTATATGATATTTTGCTAGCAGTAAATATTCTAGCGATAAAAGTAGAATAGCTCTCAAGCAAATGATTTAGGAGAATGATGTGAACCTTTAAATATATTTTGCGATCTGATGATATATGTATTAGAAATAATACGTAGCAGAATATAGATTGCATAATATAATATCGGCTGTAATATCAAGGGCTGTAATATCGGTGTAATCCAAAAAATGACAACTGTATGAATATGATGCATTAGTAGAAGCATTAACCGGGAATTATGAGATAATATGATAATGGTGTATAATTATATCGCATTATGCAACAAATGTGAATTTAGCTGCCTTACAGTTTGGTCCCGATACTATATTGGCGGGTTGAGAGAAAAGTATTGGTGGGCCGCGTGTTTGGGACCCCTGGGGTAGATAATCTCAGTCTTCTGATTACAAATTATGATCGCATCAGTATATTTTGTGATCACAAACTAATAAGTTAAATCACCTCAGACTAGGCTGAGAGCGGTCAAGATTGGATGGTTGGGTTGGGTAGGTTTGACTCAGGTTATATTGGGTTTTAGTGATAGCGGAAAATATATAAATTTTAACAATAAATATGATAGCGGTAAAAGTGAAGTAATACTTAAGCAAATGATATTGGGGAATGATGTTAAGTAATAAACATAGTATGGAAACATTCTGATGAAAAGATTTCATCATCTTTCATTGTTTGTTTCGTGTTTGTGTTCTGAATTATACCACAAGACGGGCAGATTTATATATCAGGCGGGTTGAGGGATAATATTTGTCAAAATAAGAACAAAAATATTCACATTTAGACTTTTCTATTGGTTAAGATATTTATAGGCTACATTTTTTGCTTTTCAATTTGTATTCATTATATTTTATGGGTTTGATATGAATTTTATTGTATCAATTGTTCCGCACGACGGGTGGGTTTAAAAAAAGTGTTTTTTAGATCATTTTTTCAAATAGTTCATTTAAAAAAGGTAATTTTTTTTAAAATAAAAATGTTCCGCGGGCAGCAACTATAGACAATAGAACGTTCAATTTCCCCTGTAGATTTAATCCATACACAAAACCAATGGATTTGACTTAAAATATGAATTTTATTGTATGAATTGTTCCGCACGACGGGCGGGTTTAAAAAAAGTGTTTCCATTTTTTAGTTCATTTTTTCAAATGGTTCATTTGAAAAAAGGTATTTTTTTAAAATAAAAATGCTCCGCGGGCAGCAACTATAGACAATAGAACGTTCAATTTACCCTCTAGAATTAATCCATACACAAAACCAATGGATTTGACTTCAAGATGCAGAACGGATCGTGTTCGAGTTCTGAATTATTCAGCACGACGGGCGGGTTTAAAAATGACTCAGGCGGACTGAGGGGAAATATTTTGTCGAAATAAAAATAATTAAACTTATAATTTTCAATTGATAAAAATTTTTATGAGTGTACCCTATTTCATTTTTATTTTTCCATATTTTTTATGAATTGAATATGAATTTCATGTTATGAATTGCTCCGCACAACGGGCGGGTTTTAATGCTATATATATACATAAAGAAGAAATTATCTGTCTGTCTGTGTATGTATGCTTGAATATGAGGTGACATAATTGCGCTGGCTCATGGTTCGCTGGTTCAATTATCAGGGGCTTCAAACGCAAACGAAGCGATGGCTCATTTTTATGAAATAAAAATGTCCCGCGGGCAGCAATAAAACGTTCAATTTCACCGTATAGAATGAATTCATATACAAAACTAATGGATTTGACTTCAAGAACCAGAACGGATGGTGTTTGAGTTCTGAATTTTTCCTCACGTCGGGCGGGTTTAAATATGAGGCGGGTTGAGTGAAAATATTTTGTCAAAATAAAATTAAAAATAATGAAATTTAGACTTTTTAATTGATTAAGGTCTTCATGAGTTTGCCTTATTTATTTTTAATTTGCAATATTTTTATGAATTGTTCCGCACAACGGGCGGGTTTTAATGCGGTTTTAATGCTATATATATACATAAAGAAGAAATTATCTGTCTGTCTGTGTATGTATGCTTGAATATGAGGTGACATAATTGCGCTGGTTCATGGTTCGCTGGTTCAATGATCAGGGGCTTCAAACGCAAACGAAGCGATGGCTCATTTTTATGAAATAAAAATGTCCCGCGGGCAGCAATAAAACGTTCAATTTCACCGTGTAGAATGAATTCATATACAAAACTAATGGATTTGACTTCAAGAACCAGAACGGATGGTGTTCGAGTTCTGAATTATTCCGCACGTCGGCCGGGTTTAAATATGAGGCGTGCTGAGTGAAAATATTTTGTCAAAATGTAAATTAAAAATAATGAAATTTAGACTTTTTAATTGATTAAGGTTTTTATGAGTTTGCCTTATTTATTTTTAATTTGCAATATTTTTATGAATTCTTCCGCACAACGGGCGGGTTTTAATGCTAGTATATATATAAAAGAGATCCTCTGTGTGTCTGTGTGTGTGTGTGTGTGTGTGTGTGTGTCTGTGTGTGTGTTCGACCCTCCTTGGTCCATTTTCTATCAGCTATTTTACGGCCACCACTCAGCCTACCCGCTAACAATTTATACCATCACGTTGGAAATTTTCTTGTCTACACTTTAGATTAAATTTTAAATTTCAAAAATGAAATCAAAAAAAGTTATAGCGGTGAAAAGACAAAATGAACCCTGAAAAATGCGAAAATTGTGGTCAATGCTCTGCCATCTACTCCTCATAAACCAGAAATGGTACAGCCAAACAGATTATACCACTGTGTAGAAAATTTTCTGTTCTACAAGATAGGTTATAATTCATATCCAAAAATAGAACATAAAAGATGTAAACATGACAAAATTTCAATCTATATTCAAAATTATATTTATACTCCACGCGTCCGATTTTCTATACTTTTTTCTCTATGTATCAAAAACTAATTATCACACAACTAAATAAATAATACCATCATGCTGGGAATTTTGTGTGCTACAACACGGTATAATTTTTAATTTTCCAAAGTGTATTAAAAAAAAGTTACGGCGGTGTGAAGTCAAAATGACAAAGTCAAAAATGCAAAATTAGCACTGGAAACCGTGAATGTTTTGGTAAATATTCCCCTATCTATTCCTCATAAACCAGCAATGGTACAGCTATAAAAATTATACTATTGTGTAGATAATTTTGTGTTCTACAAGAAAAGTTATAATTTATACCCACAAATGATACAAAAAATGTGTAAAATTGGCAAAATTGTGAAATACATCCAAAATTACACTTGATCACCGGGCGCCTAAATTAATTCATTTTTCTACCTATTTCTCAGGAACTATTTGTCACACATTAAAATAAATTATATCATCGTGCTGGAAATTGTATTTTTTAAAATGCGGTATAATTCTTAATTTTCCAAAGTGTATCTGAAGGAAGTGACGGCGGTGTAAAGTCAAAAGGACATATTGCCAATTTGACAGCTATTATGCGCACTTGCGATTACACAGGAATATACTACTGTGTAGAAAATTTTGTGTTCTACAAGAAAAGGTGTAATTTATACCCACAAATGATACAAAAAACGTGTAAAATTGGCAAAATTCTGAAATACATCCAAAATTACACTTGAACACCGGGTAACTACAATTTATTCATTTTTATACCCATTTCTCAGGAACTATTTGTCATACATTAAAATTACAATATTTTTATTAATCAAAATTACAATATTGTCATACATTAATTTGCAATATTTTTATGAATTGTTCCGCACAACGGGCGGGTTTTAATGCGGTTTTAATGCTATATATATACATAAAGAAGAATTTATCTGTCTGTCTGTGTATGTATGCTTGAATATGAGGTGACATAATTGCGCTGGTTCATGGTTCGCTGGTTCAATGATCAGGGGCTTCAAACGCAAACGAAGCGATGGCTCATTTTTATGAAATAAAAATGTCCCGCGGGCAGCAATAAAACGTTCAATTTCACCGTGTATTATTATTATTATTATTAATTACAGGCAAATCCAGTAGCATGGGAAGAGTGCAAGCACTATTACCACCCTAAGGTGGCCCCATGTACCGGAAGCGCCCAAAAGATTCAGAGAGAAAGAGAGTTCGAAGAGAAAAAAGTCTAGAAAGAGAGTTGGAAAGAAAATAATAAATAAATAACAATAAATAATTAACCATCATCCGATAACAATCCATAATGTCACTCCGCCCACGTTCCTCAATAAATAATAACAATCAACAATAAATATGTGATTCAGTAAATAACAGCCATCAATAAATAAGAATAAATATTAATAAATAAGTAATAAATAACAATCAAGAACAATACATATGATTCAATAAGAAACATCCAACAATAAATATAAATATGATTCAATAAGTAACAACAACACAAATAAATATGATTCAATAAACAATAACACCAATAAATATGATTCAATAAACAACAACAACAATAAATATGATTCAATAAACAGCAACAACAATAAATATGATTCAATAAACAACAACAACAATAAATATGATTCAATAAACAGCAACAACAATAAATATGATTCAATAAACAACAACAACAATAAATATGACTCAATAAACAGCAACAACAATATATATGATTCAATAAACAACAACAGCCAACACTGAGTAAAAGTATAATTTAATAAATAACAACAATCAATAATAAATAGTAATAAATAGAGAGTAAAATAGGAATAAATATAAATAAATAGAAAATAAATAACAATAAGCATGAATAAATAACAATAAATATGAATAAATATACAATTAATAAGACTCAACAGTCAATTCCGCTCTTTCAGTAGCATTTCATTTACTTTGGCCTTGAATTTGTTCAAATTGTTCTGCGAGAAAGCCTCCTCCTTCAACGTGTTCCAAGTAGACACAGTGGCCGGAATAAAGCAACGTTGGAATTGTTTTGTACGACAACGAATTGGAGCCATGCACTGGGAATGCTGTTTGGATGTAAACCGTGTGCTTCTTGCTGCCACGAAATAATCAGGAATTGACTTGCTCATCGGATGATGGTCGTTGTGCTTGATCTTGTACAGCATGCACACGCTGCTGACATTTCGACGATGGCAAAGATCACCAAGAACCAAGTCACCACAGAGGAACTTGCAAGTTCTAACAACTCTGTTGATGAGATTGAGGTGACAATCCGCAGCAGAAGACCACACGGGGGCGCAGTACTCCAGAATTGGCAAAATGAAACAGCGAAAACAACTTTTTGAGATTGTGCTGCTACCGAACATCCGATATGCCTTTCTTATAATTCCCAGTTTCCGCGATGCCGAACAAACTAGCTTCCGAATGTGACTCTCAAACGTCAGCTTTGAGTCTACAAGTACTCCCAATATTTTGAGCTCATCACACACGTTGAGTTGGGCGTCATTTATGAGGATAGCTCCATGTGAAGGCTGAACGGTACGTGACCTAGAAACCAACAAGCATTTATATTTCGAAGTGTTCAGCATCATATTCCACCTCTCACACCACTTCAGGACGCTGCTGAGATCGTCGTTGACCGTTTGACGCACCTGTGGTCTGTCCGAAGGAGATGAAATTACAGCCATCAAGGTGATATCATCAGCATATCCATATACAGGGTTGCGTGTGGTTGTGTACAGGTCAGCGGTGTAAATGTTGAACAAAATAGGACCCAACACACTTCCCTGCGGTACACCGGACACAATGCTCTGCCAGCCACTGTATGCTCCATCGATGGCAACACGTTGTACGCGATTGGATAGAAATTGATGCAAAACACTTAGCAAACGGCCGCCGACTCCAATGTTTCTCAGTTTTTGCAACAAGCCCTGGTGGCTCACACGGTCAAATGCTGCCGAGAAATCCAACTGCACAATCCAGGCTTCACTGCCTTTGTCTAGCACTTGCTGGAGCTCATGCGTGATAGTAAGCAGAGCGTCAGTCGTGCTGAGTTTTTTGCGGTATGCAAATTGGATTTCCGACAGCAGATTGTTGCTCTCCAGGTACTTGGACAGTCTGGAAGATATCAAGTGCTCGAATATTTTGGACAGAATCGGCGTAATTGATATTGGCCGGTAGTTTGCAACATCAGCTGAATTGGTTCCTTTTGGTATGGGCGTGATATTCGCAACCCGCCAGCATGATGGAAACGAACCAGTCTTCATCAAGCGCCTGAAAAGAGCACTGAGCTTCGGAGCTAGAGTATCTGCCGTGTTCTTGAAAAATAGCGGAAACATATTCAGAGGGTCTGTTCCTCCGTGGGCATCAAGGTATTTCATGAGATTCGCCACTTCTTTTGATCGGAAGGCAATGCCTTTGATTTTCGGGGCGAGGACAGATAAATCGTCAGACGGAATGGACCCTTGACATTGCTTGGTATTGAAGTAATCCATAAGCAACTCTGCCTTCTCTGTTGGGTTGATTTTGAGCTCACCGTTCGCTGAAAATAAAGGAGGGACAGACAGGTCATGTCCAAACACTGAGGATTTCAACGTTGACCACCATTTGTGGGCGTCATTGGCAGATGTTAGCTTTTCAGCAAGTTTCTTTGAGTGACGTGTTTCCGCTTCTGAATACACATGCTCAGCATGCCGTCTGGCCTCAGTGTAGACATTCCATGAATCGGCTGAGCGTGATTGGAGCCACTTGTGGTAAGCCTCCTGCTTGGATTCACGTGCGCTGCGACATTCGTTGGTGAACCAGGCTTTGTCATCAGAGCGAAAACGTAGTTTTTTAGTAGGCACTCTCCTTGAGATGACATCGGTAATGTATTTGTTCAATGCATCGATGGGGCATTCCTTCTGCTGCAGATTTGAAACTTTAATTGCTTTCAATTCATCATTCACCTTCACCCAGTCAACATTGTTCTTCATGTGCACGAGCCTTGAAATCGTGTAAGGAGAAACCTTCTGTCTCAATGTCAACTTCACGGACAGCGACGAGTGATCTGAACTTCCTATTGGAGCTTCCACGTTTACACTCACGATATCTGAGACGTCTGTCATAACCAAGTCCAAACAGTTTCCCGCTTGATGTGTGGGACCGGACACCATTTGGGAGCAGCCAGAAATGTTGCAGAAATCATATGCCGCTCTACCATGAGCGTCTGTAGGAGATGTCGACAAGAGCCACTCACGGTGATGGGCGTTCATGTCTCCCACAAATACAAATGCTGACTTGGTGTCCTTCTCCTGAATTGTTGATATGGCTGACAAGAGACATTCGTAGATAGAGTCGTTACTGTCTGGATTTCGGTAGGCTCCAAAGATGTAAAAATTCATCAAGGCGGTGTTGACACGCAGCAGCATAAATTCATGACAAGTGCAGTCGTGCGCTGTAATTCTCGTTGCTGAAAAGCCTTTGCGTACGTACACTGCCATGCCACGCCGCCTGTTTTTTGAGTCACGTTTGATTAGCAATGGCTTACTGAAACCTGGCATCAAGAGCTCAGATTGGTCCCGATAATCGGACACAAGCGTTTCGGCACAGATAACGATGTCCTTGGAGCGACTGGCTGCTGTCAAATCTCTGATGTTCTCATACAAGCCCCTGATGTTGGCGAAAAGTATATTTGAAAATCGTTTTTGTGGTCGAGCAGGACCGGGATTCATTTCAACATCGCCACACATCATCAGCAGAAACGACAAATCCACGGTGTGAGAAGGCACACACACAACGCAAAGCAGACATACAAATAAACACATAATGCACGACGCATGCGAACACAAAAACACAACACATAACACATGCATACGAAATTTCACAACAAAAAACAAGCATACAACACACACAATACAAAGCAAACATACACACAAATACATACACAAGAAAAACACTAGAAAACACATGTGAGAACAATTTATTGAGAGCTCATTGTTAAACACGCAATGCAAGGCAAGGCATCGCAAGGCAAAATGTCCAATGGGCGACCACAAAGACAGAGTATGAGAGCAACACAGAATTAGTTGGCACCTCAGTGCGAGGAAAGAGCTGGGCGCTGACGGAAAACGGGAAAACCGGCCGTTAGCCGTCGGGGCGGGGCTACAATTTTCGGCCCGCCACATCAACAAAACAGACATGAGACAGAAAATAATACATATATCCATGAACAACACTTGTATTTATAGACAAAGTTAAATTAAATAATATACAAACTGAACTGAAAAGTGACGAAAAAGAATGTGATGAGAGAATTCAGCAGGAAGATTGCAAAGCAACTATGGCTGCGAACCCTGATTCTCAATCACATTCAGAAACAAAATATAAAAATTCAAATATATAACCTGAAATAAAAGAAAGATTAATTGACTTAAAAGTCTTAAACAGTCTTAAAAGTAAATGAATGAGCTCGCAAGAAGAAAATATCCGCCTTTAAAAAGGCAAATATTATCAATGAACAAAAAGAGTAATGAAAAATCAAAATAACGCTAAATCAAATATAATAATAGAACAACTGAAATATAACTCAATGAACACTCAGCGTTAGCAGAAAGCAGGATCTGTCGTCGGTGAGCGTCAGCGAAGCGTAGACAGCCGGGCGCGAACGAGCGACGGTAAACACGTGCACACTCAGCGAGGGTTAGTCAGAGACTGAATGAATTGTCAGAGACTGTAGTCAGAGACTGTAGAATGAATTCATATACAAAACTAATGGATTTGACTTCAAGAACCAGAACGGATGGTGTTCGAGTTCTGAATTATTCCGCACGTCGGCCGGGTTTAAATATGAGGCGGGCTGAGTGAAAATATTTTGTCAAAATGTAAATTAAAAATAATGAAATTTAGACTTTTTAATTGATTAAGGTTTTTATGAGTTTGCCTTATTTATTTTTAATTTGCAATATTTTTATGAATTCTTCCGCACAACGGGCGGGTTTTAATGCTAGTATATATATATAAGAGATCCTCTGTGTGTGTGTGTGTGTGTGTGTGTGTGTGTGTGTGTGTGTGTGTGTGTGTGTGTGTGTGTGTGTGTGTTTGTCCCACCCTCCTTGGTTCATTTTCTATGAGCTGCTACTCGGCCATCACTTGGCGTACCCGCTAAAAATGTATACCATCATGCTGGAAATTTTCTTGTCTACACTGTAAGTGTAATTTTTATTTTAAAAATAAAATCGAAACAAGTTATAGCGATGAAAAGACAAAATGAACCCTGAAAAATGCGAAAATTTTTGTCAATTTTCTGAAGACTACTCTTTCTAAACCAGCAAGGGTAAAACTATACAAATTATACCACTGTGTAGAAAATTTTCTGTTCTACTCAACGAATTATAAGTTATACCCAAAAACTAATATAAAACATGTAACATGGAAAAAAATTCAATCTATATTCAAAATTTTATTTAAACTCCACGCGTCCGATTTTCTATATTTTTGTATCTATTTCTCAAAAACTAATTATCACACTTCTAAATAAATAATACCATCATGCTGGTAATTTAGTTATCTACAACACAGTATAATTTTTAAATTTCCAAAGTGTATTAAAAAAATGTTACGGCGGTGTGAAGTCAAAATGACAAAGTCAAAAATGCAAAATTAGCACTGAAAAACGCGAATATTTTGGTCAATATTCCTCTATCTATTCCTCATAAACCAGCAGAGTTACAGCTATTAAAATTATACTATTGTGTAGAGAATTTTGTGTTCTACAAGAAATATTCTAATTTATACCCACAAATGATACCAAAAACGTGTAAAATTGGCTAAATTCTCAAATACATCCAAAATTACACTTGAACACCGGGCGACTAAAATTAATTCATTTTTCTACTATTTATCAGTAACTATTTGTTATACATAAAAATAAATTACACCATCGTGCTAGAAATGTTGTTTTCTACAATACGGTATAATTTTTAATTTTCCAAAGTGTATCTAAAGGAAGTTACGGCGATGTAAAGTCAAAATGTCATGTTGCCAATTTGACAGCTATTATGCGCACTTGCGATTACACAGGAATATACTACTGTGTAGATAAGTTTGTGTTCTACAAGATAAGCTATAAATTATACCCACAAAAGATACAAAAAACGTGTAAAATTGGCAAAATTATCAAATACATCCAAAATTACACTTGAACACCGGGTGACTAAAATTTATTCATTTTTCTACCCATTTCTCAAGAACTGTTTGTCATACATTAAAATTAATTATACCATCGTGCTAGGAATTTTGTTTTCTACAATACGGTATAATTTTTAATTTTCCAACGTGTATCTGAAGGAAGTTACGGCGGTGTAAAGTCAAAATGTCATGTTGCCAATTCGACATATAGTATGCGTACTTGCGATTACACATGAATATACAGTGATTTAATTTCACTGAAGTCCAATCACAATTTACGCACTTGCGATTACACAGGAATATACTACTGTGTAGATAATGTTGTGTTCTACAATATAAGCTATAATTTATACCCACAAATGATACAAAAAAACGTGTAAAATTGACAAAACTCTCAAATACATCCAAAATTACACTTGAACACCGGGCGAATATAATTAATTCATTTTTCTACTATTTCTCAATAACTCTTTGTTACACATACAAATAAATTATACCATCGTGCTAGAAATCTTGTTTTCTACAATACGGTATAACTTGTAATTTTCCAAAGTGTATCTGAAGGAAGTTAAGGCGGTGTAAAGTCAAAAGGACATATTGCCAATTTGACAGCTATTATGCGCACTTGCGATTACACAGGAATATACACCGATTAAATTTCACTGAAGCCCAATCACAATTAAGAATGCATCATATTAGCTCCAAGCATAGATGGTGTGGTTTTATTGGGTACAGTTTAATTAAGGCTACACTATACTGAATAGAATAGCTTTATTGTCCTCAATATTTACACATGAATTGTTCCGACCGACGGGCGGGTAAAATACTACTGGGAACAAAGTGAACTACTGAATTTTACTGTATAATTTGATTGGTTTAATTTCAAGCTGCATAAGCTTAAGTTGCATAAGGATAAATATTCTAGCGATAAAAGTAGAATAGCTCTTAAGCAAATGATTTTGGAGAATGATGTGAACCTTTAAATATATTTTGCGATCTGATGATATATGTATTAGGAATAATACATAGCAGAATATAGATTGCATAATATAATATCGGCTGTAATATCAAGGGCTGTAATATCGGTGTAATCCAAAAAATAACAACTGTATGAATATGATGCATTAGTGGAAGCATTAACCGGGAATTATGAGATAATATGATAATGGTGTAAAATTATATCGCATTATGCAACAAATGTGAATTTAGCTACCTTACAGTTTGGTCCCGATACTATATTGGCGGGTTGAGAGAAAAGTATTGGTGGGCCGCGTGTTTGGGACCCCTGGGGTAGATAATCTCAGTCTTCTGATTACAAATTATGATCGCATCAGTATATTTTGTGATCACAAACTAATAAGTTAAATCACCTCAGACTAGGCTGAGAGCGGTCAAGATTGAATGGTTGGGTTGGGTTGGGTAGGTTTGACTCAGGTTATATTGGGTTTTAATGATAGCGGAAAATATATAAATTTTAACAATACATATTATAGCGGTAAAAGTGAAATAGTACTTAAGCAAATGATATTGGGGAATGATGTTAAGTAATAAATATAGTTTGGAAGCATTATGATGAGTAGATTTCATCATCTTTAATTGTTTGTTTCGTGTTTGTTTTCTGAATTATACCACACGACGGGCAGATTTATATATCAGGCGGGTTGAGTGATAATATTTGTCAAAATAAGAACAAAAATATTCACATTTAGACTTTTATATTGGTTAAGATATTTATAGGTTACATTTTTTGGTTTTCAATTTGTATTCATTATATTTTATGGATTTGATATGAGTTTTATTGTATGAATTGTTCCGCACGACGGGCGGGTATAAAAAAGTTTTTCCATTTTTTAGTTCATTTTTTCAAATGATTTATTTTAAAAAAGGTATTTTTTTAATATAAAAATGTTCCGCGGGCAGCAACTATAGACAATAGAACGTTCAATTTACCCTGTAGAATTAATCCATACACAAAACCAATGGATTTGACTTCAAGATGCAGAACGGATCGTGTTCGAGTTCTGAATTAGTCAGCACGACGGGCGGGTTTAAAAATGACTCAGGCGGACTGAGGGGAAATATTTTGTCGAAATAAAAATAATTAAACTTATAATTTTCAATTGATTAATATTTTTATGAGCTAACCCTAATTCATTTTTAATTTTCCATATTTTTTAATGAATTGAATATGAATTTCATGTTATGAATTGCTCCGCACAACGGGCGGGTTTTAATGCTATATATATATACATAAAGAAGAAATTATCTGTCTGTCTGTGTATGTATGCTCGAATATGAGGTGACATAATTGCGCTGGTTCATGGTTCGCTGGTTCAATGATCAGGGGCTTCAAACGCAAACGAAGAGATGGCTCATTTTTATGAAATAAAAATGTCCCGCGGGCAGCAATAAAACGTTCACTTTCACCGTGCAGAATGAATTCATATACAAAACTAATTGATTTGACTTCAAGAACCAGAACGGATGGTGTTCGAGTTCTGAATTATTCCGCACGTCGGCCGGGTTTAAATATGAGGCGGGCTGAGTGAAAATATTTTGTCAAAATAATATTAAAATAATGAAATTTAGACTTTTTAATTGATTAAGGTTTTTATGAGTTTGCCTTATTTATTTTTAATTTGCTATATTTTTATGAATTGCTCCGCACAACGGGCGGGTTTTAATGCTAGTCTATATATATAAAAGAGATCCTCTGTCTGTGTGTGTGTGTGTGTGTGTGTGTGTGTGTGTGTGTGTGTGTGTGTGTGTGTGTTTGTCCCACCCTCTTTGGTTCATTTTCTATGAGCTGCTACTCGGCCATCATTTGGCGTACCCGCTAAAAATTTATACCATCATGTTCAAAGTTTTTTTGTCTACACTGTAGGTTAAATTTTTAATATTAAAAATAAAATTAAAAGAAGTTAGAGCGGTGAAAAGACAAAATGAACCCTGAAAAATGCGAAAATTTTGGTCAATTTTCTGAAGACTACTTTCCCTAAACCAACAAAGGTACAACTATAAAAATTATACCACTGTGTAGAAAATTTTCTGTTCTATTCAACAAATTGATAATTTATACCCACAAATTGAATATAAAACATGTAAATTGGAAAGCAATTCAATCTACATTCAGAACTTTATTTAAACTCCACGCGTCCGATTTTCTATACTTTTTTCTCTATTTCTCAAAAATTAATTATCACACATCTAAATAAATAATACCATCTTGCTGGGCATTTTGTTTTCTACAACACGATATAATTTTTTATTTTCCAAAGTATATTAAAAAAAAGTTACGGCGGTGTGAAGTGTAAATGACAAAGTCAAAAAGGCAAAATTAGCACACAAAAACGTGAATATTTTAGTCAATATTTCGCTATCTATTCCTCATAAACGAACAGTGGTACAGCTATAACAATTATACTATTGTGTAGATAATTTTGTGTTCTACAGGAAAAGTTATAATTTATACCCACAAATGAAACAAAAAAAACGTGTAAAATTGGCAAAACTTTCAAATACATCCAAAATTACACTTGAACACCGGGCGACTAAAATAAATTCAGTTTTCTACTATTATACAATAACTATTTGCTACACATAAAAATAAATTATACCATCGTGCTAGAAATTTTGTTTTCTACAATGCAGTATAATTTTCAATTTTCCAAAATGTATCTGAAGGAAGTTACGGCGGTGTAAATTCAAAAGGACATATTGCCAATTTGACAGCTATTATGCGCACTTGCGATTACACATGAATATACACTGATTTAATTTAACTGAAGTCCAATCACAATTTACGCACTTGCGATTACACAGGAATACACTAAAGTGTAGAGAATTTTGTGTTCTACAAGAAGAGTTATAATTTATACCCACAAATGATACAAAAAACTTGTAAAATTGGCAAAATTCTCAATTACATCCAAAATTACACTTGAACACCGGGCGACTAAAATATATTCATTTTTCTACTATTTCTCAGTAAATATTTGTTACACATAAAAATAAATTATACCATCGTGCTAGAAATCTTGTTTTCTACAATACGGTATAATTTGTAATTTTCCAAAGTGTATCTGAAGGAAGTTTCGGCGGTGTAAAGTCAAAAGGACATATTGCAAATTTGACAGCTATTTTGCGCACTTGCGATTACACAGGAATATACTAATGTGTAGATAATTTTGTGTTCTACAAGATAAGCTATAATTTATACCCACAAATGATACAAAAAACGTGTAAAATTGGAAAAATTCTCAAATACATCCAAATTACACTTGAACACCGGGCGACTAAAATTAATTCATTTTTCTACTATTTTCAAGTAACTATTTGTTATAAATAAAAATAAATCATACCATCGTGCTAGAAATCTTTTTTTCTACAATACGGTATAATTTGTAATTTTCCAAAGTGTATCTGAAAAAAGTTACGGCGGTGTAAAATCAAAAACACATATTACCAATTTGACAGCTATTATGCGCACTTGCAATTACACAGGAATATACACCGATTAAATTTCACTGAAGCCCAATCACAATTAATAATGTATCATATTAGCTCTAAGCATGGATGGTGTGGTTTTATTGAGTACAGTTTAATTAATGCTACACTATACTGAATAGAAAGGCTTTATTGTCCTCAATATTTACACATTAATTGTTTAATCAGTCGTCGTCGAGTAGCCGTCGCGAGTGGTGCTGTTTCTGTGAGCTCCGTGTCTTTCTTATTTGCTCTGTCTTTTTCTGTGCGCGAGTGTTGTGACCGCAATGCCCAACCGTTCTGAAATTGATCGATTGTGTTGTTGCGGTCAGTCCGTTTCCGCCGTCGCGCACATTATGTGCGAAGGATGCTCCGCCGTATTTCACCCCTCATGCGCGGCGCTTTCTACACCGGCATACAATGCTGTCAAGAAGCATAAACTGTTTTGGGTTTGTGCTTTGTGCAAAACTGACTTCGTACTAGTCAAGCGTAATCCACTGACTGTCGAGAAAGTGACATCGGTGATGGAGTCCCGCTTCACCAAGCTGCGAACTGAGCTGCTTGATGATCTGCGTGACTTTTACCACTCTCGCTGCGCCCCTGCCAACGCTGATGAAAATACCGCTTCCCACCACAACTTGCTAGCCCGTACAATTGCTCTTGTGGTGAAAAACAAAAGTAAAGAGCCTGTACGAGCTGATAACTTGGAACAACATCTGCAAACGGTACAAGTGAAAACGGCCCGTCCTACATCAGTAGAAGGCCTAAACACTTTGTGACATTTGTTTACATTATCCCCCTTGCCCCTCCCCCCTCTGACGTCACCCCCCTCTGACGTCACACTTAACCTAACTTTTTTAACCTAACTTTTTTTCTTTTTTTTTAACCTAACATAACTTTTTTAGTTTTTTTTTTTTTTTTTTTTAACCTAACCTAACTTTTATAGTTTTTTAACCTAACCTAACTTCTTTTTTTTAACCTAACCTAACTGTTTTTTAACCTAACCTAACTTTTTTTTTAACCTAACCTAACTTTTTTGTGTATACCTAACCTTAACCTAACCTAACTTTTTTTCTTTCTTATTCTTCCTTTCTTATTATATTTACTCTATGCCCAACCTAACTTTTTTTTTTTTTCTTATTCTTCCTTTCTTATTATATTTATTCTTTATTCTATGCCTAACCTAACTTCTTTGTGTATACCTAACCTAACTTCTTTGTGTGTATACCTAACCCAACTTTTTTTTTCTTTATTCTATTCCTAACCCGACCCAACCCAACTTTTAGTTTTATTTCTTATTCTTCCTTTCTTATTATATTTATTCTTTATTCTATACCCAACTTTTATTTTTTTATTTCTTATTCTTATTTTCTTATTATATTTATTCTTTATTCTATGCCCAACCTAACTTTTTTCCTTTATTTCTATTTTATGTCACGATACTCATTATATCGGGATCGCCAAGTCGATGTTTGGCAGAGACGAGAATATAATAATTTTCAATCATACTTGAAATATGTATAAAAAACGGCTTGACTAAATCGGTCGCAAAGACAATGTTCCAATATGACGATGAATCACTCACCACGTTTATATAAAGTGTCTGGTATATGTCAAATACTGCGGTAAGGATTAAAATGCCAGATGAATTCATTGGCGTCAAGCCGAGGATGAATATATTTACCTGATACACAGGTATAGGATTAAAACATTTGCCAGTAACAAAGACAACGTTCCAATATTCATGTTGTATTCAAACACGTTGAAGTTCTTGATAGTAAAATGTCCCGGTAATCAAATTTCCATCATCATCACACAGCTTATACATGGGAATTGATCGACGTTTGTATATGGAATCAATTTTGAACGTTTCGTTGCTAAATGTCTGTCGATATCCTTTTTCAAATAGAGTTTTCGGAATAAACATTCGCACATGATCGCCTACACGAAGCTTTGGTGTTTGCTTTTTGCGCGACAATGTGTTGACCAAGTGTTGATTTGATAAAGTTACAGCGCGAGGTGCCATACCGATTGATCTATGTACAGTGCTGTTATACAAATTCACCAATTGAGGTAGATTTTTGACAAAGTGTTTTGTGTTGTTTTCGGTCATAAACTTGTGTATCAGCGAGAGCAGAGTACGGAAAAATCGTTCAATTATCCATGCCTTCCGTATGATTGTAGATGTCGTATAATGATAGATGTTGTGCTCTTTCATTACACGTTGAAATTCTCGCCCTGTGAATTCACCACCATGGTCGCTCATTATTTGCATCGGTGTGCAATTGTTGGTGAGAATATGGTTCATTGCTTTGGCCACAGCCGGTCCCCGTTTACTATGTAATGCACGCACATATGCTTGTCTGCTAAACACGTCAATTGCACCCAACAAATAACGTACTTGTGTGTTATGTCCACGTAGACGTGATACATCGCACAAATCAACTTGCCATGTATCATTTAGTCCAGTGGAGGTGTATGCATTGTGTACGAAGCGCTTACGTACTGGACGATGGAGTTGTTTGGTTCTTTGCGACCAAATCAGCCTACTATCCATTTGCGTGGGATATTTGCCGATCGTTGATCAACTGTCGAAACTCGCTGCCCGTGAATATTCGGAGCAACTTCTCGCGGTAAATTCAACGACTCAATCAATTGTCGCAGCTGTGCCCACCCTGTTGGCTCAGGAACACTTTTACGACGTCGAACGATATAGTTTACCACGTCGACAATATTGCTCCGAGGAATTTGTGCGTGATTGAGATAAATGATACCGGTGTTGTTGTCCCATCTCAGCACATTACTCAATTGGGAAAGCACGAATTGTGTGTGTTTTTTATAGCTGGACGGTACAAGTTGGAGCCATTTATCAGTCTCTACAGACGGAGCAGGAGCGGTGGCCTGTTCAGGGCGCCAGGCGTTCATGTACTCGATCCGTTTCGCTTCGGCATTCCCTGTAGACTTGTTGAGAATTTGTTCTAGAGAGGGTGTGGGTGTGGCTATGGTTCGACCTTGCATTTCATCATATGTGGCTTGCGATATGAGAACCATTCGTTGGAAGGCGCTCATTACTTTGCAGACAGTATACAGCTTATAACCGATGCAACCACGGGTATAAGGGCGGATAAAAATTTTCCGCTTTGCACCAACACTCGTTGTTTTTTCTTCAGTGACGGACGTTTGTCACCCAATTTACGCAGTATTTTCTTGTATTTGGATAGGCGACGCTTTTGTTCTTTTTCCAAAGGGACGCGGTCTTGCAACAGGTTATGACAAATTTCACAAATAGCCCGTATCAGAGCAGGGTCGTACGTGTTGAGAACGGCTTTTTGTTGACGTTGTGTGAGACGCGGAAGTGATTCGATTGTCGGCCAACAGCGTTGCAACGTCGACGACATGTTGACAAATGATTCACTTGCTCAACTATATGTGCTATTTATACCTCAAAGCGGGAAGATATACTGTTATGGGTTGTTCCAACACATTGCTACGCACACGTAGTCTGTTGTCAGTTTGTTGACGCAAATCCACAAGCAAATGACCGTACATTTTCTTCATTACGTCTCTATAAACATCCATAATGAACCTGATATTATCTGGCATGTACTGTTGAGCAAATGCGCGCAGTGGTGTTTGATCTCGAAAATTACGGAAAAATACATAATAATTTGTATTTAGACTGATTGTGCGGTAGTTTGGCGACTTGAGAAACGTGTTTTGGGTGACAAATAGTACACTCATGTTGTCGTGACGTGACGTTTTTGTAAACATGTCACGTACAACAGGCCCTTCCACAGCATCCAGTAAGTCGTCGATAATGACCATGCAACCTTTACCGTGTTTATGTTTGCTTGCCAATCGTTGAATTTCCTCATGCGATGGCACCCCGTACTGCATTTCATTAACTAAATTCTTATCTATATGATCTGGCGCTGCAGTTCCGTGGCAATACAGTACATAATCGGGGCTTCGGGTGAGCACTTGGTCCGCCCGTGTCAGCATGTCGACTATAAATTGACTCTTGCCGGACCCTGAAGGACCGGACAAGATCATTGTGAACGGTGTAACAAGACGTGGGTCAAACGTTTCCATACCAGCCGTACCGATGAAACTGATCTACGTTTAACTATAGGGGTATTATATAAAGTATGTTTTGCTGATGTGCGACCAGTTTTGCGCTGAACATCAGCGTCCAACCACTCCCGATGTTTAGTCTGATCATATAACAATCCCACTATTACCAGCTCTGCAATTACACTTTCAACATAGTTGACAAGGAGCAATAGTGATAATAGGAGCAACATTATATTCGTCACCATCTCGGTGATTGTCAATTGAATGACACACATATACATCAACACTTGTATATTAAAGCTTGCACAACACACACACACACACACACACACACACACACACACACACTAACACACACATACACACCAAAGCATGTATACACATCAACACTTTTATATTAAAGCTTGCACAACACACACACACACACACACACACACACACACACACACACACACACACACACACCAACACTTTGATATTTATATAACACACTAACACAGCTAACACACTAGCACAACTAACACATCTAACACACTAGCACAACTAGCACACAGCTAACACGCTAGCACAACTAACACACTAACACTGCTAACACTTTTATATTAAAAACCAATACATCGAGCACAACTAACACACCTAGCACAACTAACGCTGGTAACACAGCAAATAAGTAGCAATAAATAACGATGATGATGATGTCGGTCGGTCGGTCGGTCAGTCGGTGAAGCCGTACGGGAAGGTGCGATAATCGGGAAGGACCCTGCGTTTGCTGGAAACTAACCTATTAATTTTTTCCCCTCCCACCGTAATTATCTTAAAATCTACAGTCTTTTTAAATTGCCGAAAGGGGACTTTGATTGTGGACCCAGGCGCCTCTAACAGGGATCGGAAAGCGTCCAAGGAAATAAGCTGCTGCGTGTCGTGTGTTTGTGTGATGCCGCGCATTTTTACTATAGTCTTGGTGTGCCCGTCTGGTGTGTGTACAGTAAAAGCGTAATTTTTGGGAGACAGACAGACTATATGAGAAATATAGCTGCCTGCCCCGAAACAAGTCAGTTCGTCAGTCATGTCGCCGAGAAAGTGTGATGTGTGTATGCGCGGCATTTCTGGTGATGTTTTGTAAATGACTGAATCTGTGTCGCAGTATATTAGCTGAAAAGGATTAAGGCGTTGCAGGAAAGAGTAAAGATAAAGTCGGGATTGGCAAGTGACAAAAGCAGCAAGGATTATGTTAGTTTTAAGCGGACCGGCCACAGTCTTGTCTTGTCGATGGGAATACGTCAGCCTCCATACATCGTGCATTATGCTGTCCCCCTCACTATCGTCAGCCACCGATATGAGGTCACACGCGGAGACCTCCATGTCGGGATCCTCCAGCAGATCGTAAACACGACGCATGGAAGTGACGTATTCAGTCTGCCCTAGGTTTGCGCGCTGAGCCAGCTTGCCCCACTGGCTGTTGAGGCACAATTTGGCCACAGCTCTCAGGCCCGGATTCCTCTCAATGGTCGGCAGGGTTATACCCTCACGCGCTTCGAGAGTCTGTCTGTAGTCGTGTCGGTCGTCGTCAGTCTGCACGTGAGTGGGATAACCCTCGGCGCTGACCTTGAGGGCGTAAAACTTGTTTACATATTCTGCAAACAATCCGCCTGCCTCGCCGTCGTTGAGCTGTGTGGTGTTGGCAAAGTGCCAGAACTCGTGGATGGAAGTGAGCCGATACCCCAACCCCAAAGCTTTTGCTACTTCCAGCGACACCCAGCTGGAAGTGAGACTGCGCTCCTCGTCCGAATGGTGACACTGCGGCGACCTTGTGGTGAAATTGCCACCGATACCCTGCTCGGCACATGTTCTACACAGGGTGAACATGAGGCGGTCGTTGATGCGTGCGGGAAGGACGGGAACGTGAAGATTGTGCGGAGGGAGAATTGTGCAATAAATGATGCCGAAATATTTGTGAAAATCTGTGATGGGAGGACGGAAAATGTGAGAAGGATGACCGAGGGGAAATTTTCCGTTTTTAAGGATGTAAGGATACAAGGAGCACACATCAACGTACTCGATCCGCTCGTCACCAGCACATTCGGCATAGTGACGAAACACCTCTGTTCGCCC